>JAKELL010000579.1:0-23591 GCA_021524915.1 Lactarius akahatsu | reverse complement strand
ATAACCACTCCGCCCAATGATGACGAACACGGAATAAGAGACAGACAATCATATGGCAAGCCGTCGACCTTCGTTATGATGGGGTATATGCGGGAAACAAGATCGAGGGTGAAAATGTACAGCGACATCGTGTCTTTGAATTCTTTCAAGCGGCTGTGGAGATCATAGAGTTAAAATGAAAAGGAAGTGTCGAAGTAAATTTTTTTTGGCAGCTCACCCTGTCCAGGTCTGCTGGGGCTGGAACAATACCGCAACAGTGGGATTGTTGAACCCGGGAAGGAAGACAAAATCGACAACGTTTTTGATGTGTTCATCTACACCCGCGCAAGATCGAGGACGAAACTGGGGGAATAAGGCACGTCCCTGTCCCACGATGAGCTTAATGGTGGGGATCGCAATGCGTGAAACACACCTTGCTCTAAAGTCTTGTTCCATGACGTCGAGATCCGCTTGGGATTGGTAGAAGGGCAATATGGCGAGGGCATCCTTTGGAAGAGATAGTGCGGCGCACCGGGATGCGGGGTCGGACCGGAGTTCTGATTTGAATAAGACCGAGTCGAGGGAGAGCTAGACCAGTGAAATGAAGGTGAGATTCCGGCAATGATGCTTATCAGAAGCTCACAAGCTGGGGGGCGCGTTCATACGTGTGGATAGAAACGGTGATCAAATCATGTACAGCGGTAGACCACTCCAATAAGGCTATCTGGGTGATGTCAGTAGACTTAGCGGAAGATGAATGGGGAAAGCGACGTCAACAACTTTTGCGTCCTTGAATGACACAAGTAGACGATCGAGTCTATCTTCAAACGACGACATGATGCGGACGCTCTCCAATCCAGTGACTGTTCCATGTAGGCGGTGTTCACGGACAAAGTGGAAGCGGGTGACGGTTGGTGGTTGGCCTGAGCCCCGAGGGCCGGTGAACTGGGGGAATGACGACGGAGAATCAGCTCAATTGTTCCAAAGACTGATGTCCATCCCCGAGAATTGGGGGAGAAGTGACTGTCATTGGGGAGGGGCGAGACATCGACATAAATATTCAAAGTTACCTTAACAGAGCCCATGTTGACGAAACCTTCACCCTGACCATCCATCTCAACCTCGCCCTCAACAGCTTCTGTACCTCTCAGCACGTCTGACCTTCGATTGCGTTCGTCCTGGTGGGACGACATCGGGCGGGGTTTCCGTAACTTCGAAGACGCGAAGGATGTTAGCGCGTGCGACGACGACATTGTGAAAGCGCGCCGTAAGAAGGATGAGGGTGAGAAGTCGAGGTTGAGGGTACGGCGGAGTCAGATAGAGTCGCGGGAGTCAGTTTGAGAGTTGTGGCATATTCGACACCACTTGGTGGAAGAATTTCCTGATGCAATGCCTGCATTATTACTGAGGAGTAGCGGGTGCAGAAAGAAGAGGGGCCACTAGCTAGATAGGGTTGTCTCCTCCAGTCGTAGTCAAAAAAACAGCCAACCCCGAACCCAAACACTCGACTTGGCCAACTCTTCATCACCAGAATAGGCGTGGGAAAACAACCCAATTATATCACGTGGGCATCCTGCTCCTTATGGTAAGCGACTTGCGTAGTTTACTCCACATCCTCTTGAATCTCACATCTGGATCTAAGAGGACCCACGAACCTGTATCGAGCTGTATCCGTAGACCCCGTCATACCTGATCATGGTCCAGCCGACTGGATTTCGACTATCACACCTCACCAGAAGGGGCAGACCTGCTCCTCGCTGTTTGCGCGTGTACCTCCTGCGCTCCTTCTGGGACTATATCAACGCCTGCCCCCTAGTGGTCTGGCTCGTGTTAAAAGCATGATATCTTGGGCTAACCCAGGGGTTTTCTTCCGACCATAAGACCCTCCCAGTCTACGTGAATTGGTCTGAACGCCCTCCAACCCTCAACGCCAGTCATATAATCGTGCTTCCCTGGCTCCATGGCGTCTTCAAGAATCTCTCGTAGTGTACCCGCCAAGGTAGGTTTGTCGCAACCCCGCTTTCCCCCTCCACCCCACCCTTTCCCTAGATACGATTGCTTAATCCATATCTCAGAACTTCGTCATGAACCTACCCAGTAGAGCGCTTCGCATGTTCGATAACACCACAAATGCTCCCTCTTCCTACCCCACCACGGACCAAAAGTCCGCCGGGGCGCTCACCCACATTTCGAGCGTTTCAAAAGTCCCCACCCCTCCCATTGAGACTTTTTTCAATCCCTCTAACTACATCCACCGCTCCGCAATCGACACGGCATACGAGCAGAAAAACTCAAATGGTTCGCGAAAATTTGGTATCTATCCCTCCGCCGCGAAGAACACTTTTGTGTATGAAGCTTCCGTCTCATCAAAATCCGACTTCTATGACGACGGAGATTCTTTCTTCTCTGCCCCAGACGATGCCTCTGTCCTCGCTAGGAGTAGTCTCGAAACTCTTCAAGGTGTCTGGGGTATGCGGGACGACGGTTCGGATTCCGATGGCTCGGGTCATTCTCCGTCCCGCATTATCCCCCCAAACCTACCAGCTCTCATTGAAGCCCAAAAAAACTTCAATGCCGGAGTCATTAGTGTGGCTTTACCAGAAGGTGTGGTCGTTCTTTTGTTGTGGCCCATTCTTTTCGTCTTAAAATTCTTTCCGCCACACAGGCTCTGTATCATCAGATTCCGACACCGATAGCACTGTCACAGAAGGTCCCTACAACGGCCAGGATTCTGCCCCTGATGCCCCTTCGACCGCCATGCAGCGATATTATTCAATGATGTCATCCCGTCCTCCCGTCTCTGAGGACCGTCGTCTCCTGCCCCCGCCTGTGCAATCACAGCCCCAGAATAGTGTCATGGCCCCGCGGGCACCCACGATCTCCCAGCCCCCAGGGATCACGCGGCAATCAGCGCCCGTCCAACGCCGGCAGCAGGACATCCAGACCCCTCTGCCTCGCGACAGCCTCGTGCTTCCGCCTGCGGCACCAATGCAACGGCGAGATTCCGGCTACGCAGGGCGTGCTGTGATTCCCCGCCGCCCATCCCTTGAAAGGGAGCAACGGACGATCCTTCCCCCAGGGCTGTCCACCTCACCCGGCGCCCACTCCTCCATCTCGGGACAGCCTCCAGCGCCACCCGCATACACTCCAGGAAGACCCCGCCGGGACTCCCTGACTCAGCAGGCTCGGCGTGATTCTGTCTCCGCCGCACCACAGCCCCCCATACAGCCCGGTCGCCGTGACTCTGTCTCGGGACCTCAGCCCCCTCCACAGAGCGTTCACCGCAACTCGGTTTCTGCTGGTCCCCAGCCCCCGCTCCCCGTGCGCCGGGCCACTGACCCCCTTCCCGCATCTAATCCTTCTCCGCCAGTCTCCGCACGTCGTTCCTCCGACTCTGCGCCCCGCGGACAAGGGCTCCTCGTGTCCACGCGCGTGCGGTTCAACGACGAGAACCTGATCTGCCCGTCGCCGATCCCGATGCACGAGCGGCGCAGGGGCTGGCACAACCGCCGCGGGTACGTCTTTTAAAAACCTTTCGCTTCGTGGTGTTATTTTGCTGACGACGCTCGCAGTGACCAGCTTTGGACGAACAAAGGGGACTACAAGCCGGCGCCGCCGGGGCAGGAGTACCCCCCTGACCTCGCGAGCTATCCGGACTATGGCGAGGGGTGGATGAACGAGGAGGGCATGCGCATCGACATGCAGCACCGACTCATTCCTAAGCCCCCATTGCGATCCGCGCTGAAGCGCTCTCGCCAACCGAGCAACGCGGGCGCCAACCCACCCCCATCATTCATGCCCATGCGACCCTGACCCCAGCCCGCACCGCAGACTCTTATTTTTGCTAATTCCTTTTCATATTAAACTGCCTCCCCGCCGTAAGCGGGGGCCCCATCATCATCATCATCATCATCACGACCTAACTTATGAGCTTAGCCGCTTTATTTATTGTCGTTCTGCAGCAGCTCAGAACGTCATGGCCATCATGATATTACCTCCTGGACGACGTAATGGCGTCTGCGTCGCCGCCCTCCTCATCCCCGAACCATCCCGTAGTTACCGTTGCACACACGTAGTCGAGATACCTCGCATGCATACCCGCATATTATCCTCCATAGCAGCAGCAATAAATAAAATATACAATCCACCTATCATAACCCATGGGAACCATCACACGAGGCTCGACGGCCCTGCATGATCCGGAACGGGGGCAGGGGCTTGTGACACCAGCGGAAGCTCCCACGTATCCACCCTCAATTGTATCGATGATATCTTTGAGTGCCTCAAAGATATCATCGACACAGAATGACACATACACTGACACATATTCAGGGCTCTCTGGCGTGGCTTCAGTTGTCGTGTCGTGCGACTTTTATGGTGTGCACGTGACTGGCGAAAGTTCTTTCGCGGTCTGCATTTTTCTTCCTTCTTGCTCTTCGTCTTTCTACGTCCTTACGTTGTACGAATGTTTCCTTCTCTCTGGTCTTAATACTGGCGACATACGGCCCTCGAGAAACGGTTATTTACAGCGCCTCCTGTGCATTTTTATTTTGGGGTTCATGTCGTTATACATTTCTTATCCTCCGTTCGTTTATCAAATGAATGCTGACAGGCGTTTGCGAGCGGTATAGTTGCTTTGCTCTTACATTCCCATGCTACTCTGATATCTTTTAAGTATCGTATCGCATGTCATGTTCCCGTTGCGGGCGAAGTTGAGGAGCATTACTTGGGGCCGTTTACCTTCGAATGTCCCCACTGCCGCGCGTTCCATCGACGTGGAAAAGGATTGCTGCAGCGGCACTTCCAGACCTCTGGCGGCCAATCCACCACGCCGCGCATGACTGGCCGCTCGCGCTGTGCGACTGTAACAGCATTGACCGAAGCCGCGACCTCGTTATGCAGACGCTCAAATACCCGGATCACGCCGTGATGTGGAACGAGAGCCACAGGTGGAAATACGTATGCGGGATAACGCTGGAGGAGGGTGTGCTAGTCTCGTGCTAATTTCACCGGCGGCGTTTGCTAGCTTTGACTCGATTCAAGATGGGAGCACGACCGTGCTCACGACGCACAGCACGTTCGAGGACCCCACAACATCACCTGACGCGGAGAAACGCGAGACCATCAACCTGTGTGCATGCAGTATTGTCCATCCTGAACGATGAGGGCGCAAATGGCCGCCGCGAGCTTGCTAAGGCGGCAGCCAAGTGCTATACGGGGGTCCGCGACTTATGAAATCTTCGCACCCTAAAGGACGGTCCGAGACGTGAAACTGCGAGTGAACATGTCGAGGTACGGTAAGTAAAGGTCAATAAAAATGTTTGCATTGCACAGCGGGGAGACAACGAGTAAGCCATCATGCTGCCAACACACTATAAGAAAGGAGGTCAACGGATACTAAGGAGCATACGAAAGGAACTCACCTAGAAGGGAGATAGTCTACGAGGTCTACGAAGAGAACAATTCTTCTTTTGTGTCTATGCCTGGAGCCGAAAAGGGGAACATCAACGAGAAGCCCACACGACACAAGATAAATAGGACGCACCCAGCTCTTCCCGAACCGGCTTAAGTTCATCCAAATACGCCTGGTATTGAGCCTTGTTCTCCACCTTCTCCTTGATGCCCTCGAAGATTCTAACGGCAGTAGCAAAGTCGTTCACGCGACGCGAGGCACGGAGTGCCGACTCGACGACGGCGGGGGCAGGCACGAGATCATGCGCAAAGCAGTTGTTCAACCCGCGTTGCACCTCGAAAAGATCCTCCGCCGATTGAAAAAAGGTGACATAGCGCTCCGTGAACGACTCGAACGTCTCTTGGTGATGTGCGCTTGACGATGAGCGGGCAAGTCTGGGAGCCACGCGGGAGGCGAGAACGGGGCGGGAACGAAGGAGAGTGGAAACGACTTGTGTGCGCATGGCTGGCTGAAGGGAAGTTGGTGGCAACAGCAGCGACGACGACGGTGGGGGGCTGGGGAGGAGAGATAGAGACGGGCGCGTCGGCGAGTATGGTGGGTTGTTTTCTTCTCGGGAAACTCCGGGTCGAGGTGCTATCAGAATTAGGAAATAAAGCTTAATAAAGACGCGGCCCGATTCCGATGCACGCCGCGGGTACGTCTTTCTAAAACCTTTCGCTTCGTGCAAGTTCGTGGTGTTATTTTGCTGACGACGATCGCAATGACCAGCTTTGGACGAACAAGGGGACTACAAGCCGGCGTCACCGGGGCAGGAGTACCCCCCTGACCTCGCGAACTATCCGGACTATGGCGAGGGCTGAGGAGGGCATGCGCATCGACATGCAGCACCGACTCATTCCCAAGCCCCATTGCGCTCTACCCCCGTCATTCATACCCATGCAATCCTGACTCTAGACTCTTAATTCCTTTTCATATTAAACTGCCATCCCCGCTGTAAGCGGGAGCCCCACCATCATCATCACGACCCAAGTTATGAGCTTAGCCGCTTTATTTATCGTCGTTCTGCAGCAGCTCAGAAGTCATGGCCATATTACCTCCCGGTCGACGTAACAGCGTCTGCGTCGCCGCCCACCTCCTCATTCCCGAACCATCCCGAAGTTACCGTTGCACACACGTTGTCGAGATACCTTGCATGCATACCCGCATATTATCTTCCATAGCAGCAGCAATAAATGAATTATAGAATCCACCTAACGCATGGGAGCCATCGCACGAGGCTCGACCCTGCATGAGTTCCGGAACGAGGCAGGGGCCTGTGACAACCAGTGGAAGCTCCAACGTATCCACTTTCAAAGTAATCACGCACATGACCCTGATCGACCCTGAAAAGACGCGGACGCAAGAACGATCTACCCGTCAGTGACGAAGCCTCCTTTGGAAAGGTGAAAATAGTTGCGATCAACTGTGGCGATCAACTGTAGCATGGTGGCCCAGATGCAAGTGGACACGCCGACTCGGACAAGTGAGGGCACTGTATTGATGATAACGATGCCAGTGTGTCAGCCAAGGTTAAAATCAGGGGTACTCATCACCCCACTTCACCAACCTAGACTCCAGCGAAGCGCGCATAGTGATACATGCGGATTCCCTCTGCCAGTGTCACAGGCGACTGTGTGCTGGATCTTTACACAACACGACATGCGGCACATGACAAGTGGTACCTCAGGCCGCCAGTGGGACCCGGCGACTGATGTACAACAGTCAACAGGGAGATCGAGTGAGACCCGTGTCCTCCTTGACTGTAATGCACCGTTATTTTGTCGCATTGACAGAGCGTAGAGCGATATTACATATCTGCATTCGCTTCCAATCAGACGTCCCTCTACAGTGAGCGCTCAAAAAAAACAGGCCGACTGCGCCGGATTGAAAGGTCTGTCGAAAGGATGAACGAAAAAGAGCTGAGGAATTTTGGGAAGCGCGTGGGAGGGTAGAGAAAAAGAAACACGTGCAGCTTGCGTGCAGCTGCTGGTTACACGACAACCCGTGACATGGAACGCGGAACGCCGTTCAACGACCCTTCCTCATCCATTAACTTACCCTCCAAGGTATCGCGGGTAGTAACAGTACGAGCGCCAACCACCCGGATAGTTGCCGAACGCGCCTCCGTTGATACCGAAGCCCGCAAATGTGCCGCCCGGGCCACTGCTGGCGGGACAGGGGCCGGGACCCACCAGTCCTCTTCTGTCATCGGAATCACCAGCATATCAAGTCTGAGTACCATCTCGCAAACGCCTTCTGATGAGTCGGGTCATTTTTGCCATTGTTTCCCGAGTTCGCTCTGCTCTGCTCTCCTGTATCACAAGTTCATGTCAGGTTGCGGCCACCTGTGGGTGCGACGACATTGGGAGCGTAGCACATCTATTCCGAAAATAGACGGCGTAAGGCTCAGGCCGTCTTGATCTGTGCGCCTCGTTTTGTTGCCGTGTGTACGAAGTTCAAGGCGTACGTAGTCCGTAGTCCCTGCGTAGTCTCCGCAGCCGTTCGCTACCCTCTAGCCTTTCTTCCTTCCCGATTGCCTAACCCACCCTCAGACGGCCCACTTGTCTTCTCGTGCTAAACTATGAACCCACAAGGTAAGCACGAATATCCATATTTATTCTAACCTTCCCGTCGGTAATTCCCGTACCTCACAGTTTCCATCGACGACATCGACGACCGCATCGCTTTCTTTCAGGGCATACGCTCACAACTCCCTCGATCACATTGTATCAACATTGTTGGCGTCCAAAGTCTCGCAATTGGGCGATTCATGCGCTATGGCTGGTTAGAGGAGAAGGAAGATCTCGACAAGTGCATCTTACACTTCACCGAGGCGATCTTGCTTCCTCCCGTTCCCACGGCCGCTCCCGGCCTCAGCATTGTTGAGCTTCTCTTCCGACTCGCGTTAGTTCTTCTGCATCGCTCCAAGAAGTTCGAACAGCTCGACGACGTCCGGTGTGCTGTCGAGTACCTCCGGTGCCTGCGAGCACTACCCCTTGATTCCTCCGACCTTTTGAGAAACAAAGTCACAGAATCACTCGTCGAGGCATTGTACTTTCACGTTCGCCTGGGCACCCAAGACCCAAGACGGAATATGGAGGAGATGCTTGTGCTCTGTCGCGAACTCCTCGCCTCTGACATTTCGACACACTTTCCCACCGCAGCTTTTACATCCTTATGTCTTGCTATCGAGACCGAACCGCATGGCCCGTTGTTGGACGAAGTCATCGGATGCCTCCGGGAAGCAGTCAAGGCGTGCCCACCACATTCACATTTACACCAAGTCCGCCTCACCCTCGCCGATGCGCTCCGTCACCGCTTCGCCATGACACATTCAAGAGACGATTACGAGGACGCAAGAGCGCTCTTTGAAAAAGTCGTCGATCCCAATCACTCTGGAGAGAATCTGGGCTCTGAACAGTTACTAGCGTTGTTGGGTCTGTACAGGCTCGCATATAACCGAGCAAACTACTTCAAGAACCCGGAATATTTTGAAGAGGCAATGTCTCATTGTCGTTTCATGCTCGGAAATGCATCCCTTCCAAAAGATATTCGTTCTTTTCTCACCGAGGGTTTGGTGCTTTGCGCAAGAAGGCGCTTTCGATATCACGGTCTTTTTGACGGCTTTCAAGAAGCAAGTTCTTTTGATCCAGAACTTCTCAGGATTGTATCTTCTCAAGGCCCAGCTGTATTTGAGGATCTCTCCTACTTTGACGGTATTCGAGAGACTTATTCGAAGGCGGCAATAGAGGATAACATTCTGAAGCTTAAGGATTTGCTCTCCAATACACGCCTAGGGACCCCAGGTAACAGCAAATACCTCGATAGCCTTGCAGGGTGGTACAGAACCAAGTTCTCCCTTACCAACGATACAATAGATATCGAAGAATCCATCAAATATTGGCGGCTCTTACTTGATGCAACTGATGTTCTGTCAAATTCAAGATCCGGTTACCTCATTCGGCTCTGCACCACCCTCAATGTGGCATTCAGAGGTACCAATGAAATCCGTTACCTCGACGAGTCGATTATCGTCTGCTATGACATCCTCAAGCTTGAAGGCACGGAACGCACGCACTTTGACATTATTCGGATGCTTCTATCGTCGTTATTCGCGCGCTTGTCTCTATTCAACCGAACAGAGGATGTCAACGAAGTCATGCGATTAATTCCATTGGCCACCGATGATCGATACGCACAGGCACCTGCGCGATTCGAACTTTCATGCACCTGGGCTTATATTGCGCGGCGCATCGGGCATCCATCTATTTCGGTAGCGTATGCGAAGGCCATGACGTTGATGCAAGATTCCTTGTCCTTCTCACCCACAGTACAAATTCAACACGACCGTCTCGTCGCGATGGACGATATGTGTAAGAGGATGCCATTCGACTACGCGTCGTACCAAGTGGGTTTGGGTCGACTCGAGGCGGCCATCGAGACACTTGAGCAGGGGCGGGCGTTACTATGGTCTGAGATGCGTGGCCTCCGTACCCCGACAACTGGACCCAACGAGGAAGACCTGCCGTTGGCAAGGAGATTGGCGGAGATTAACCAAGAGCTCGAGACGGTGGCCATGTCCATCGCACCGAGCAGGAGGTTAGAAACCGAAAACCTTGCCGAAAACAGTGTAACTCAGGGTAGCGACGGGTTCATAGACGCTTTCGGGCGTCTTTTCCTAAGGCAACGGAAACTCCAGGAGGAGCGCGATGAGCTCATTTCACAGCTCCAAGGCCGTCCAGGGTTCGAGGGATTCTCAAAGACACCATCATTTGCGACTCTTCAATTGGCCGCTTCGCATGGCCCGGTGATCATCATCAACCATTGCGAATGGCGCTGTGACATCCTCATTCTCCTCAGTAACGCACGTCCTTCACTTATCCCCACCGCGGAAGATTTCTTCGACCGTGCAAATAAATTGAACGATTGTCTCTTAGATGCGCGAAACAACTGTGGACTCGACTCGCCGGAATACGAGCTCGCACTATGTTTTATACTATCGGAGCTGTATCAGCTTGTCGGCAAACCCGTCATCCAGAGACTGCGCGAACTTGGCACACCAGAGCAATCGCGAATTTGGTGGTGTCCCACATCCGTATTTTGTTCGCTTCCTCTTCATGCCATGGGTCCTATCCCACCGACAAACGAAGTCAGGGCCAAGCCACAATATATCTCGGACCTGTACATATGTTCCTACACCCCGACCCTCTCCGCACTCATTGAATCTCGCGATCGCGATTCACACCCTTCGGGAAATTCCTCACTGCTCCTCGTTGCGCAGCCAGACATATCTCTTCCAGATGCGCAAGCGGAGATCAAAGTCATACAGGCCTTATCAGTGCAAGTGACGAGCCTCGTCTCAGAGGACGCGACAAGCCCCGCAGTGGTTGATGGACTCAGAGACCACACACTTGTTCACTTTACCTGCCACGGTACCCTTGAGAGAGCGAAGCCGTTTGACGCGTCGTTCGAGCTCCACGGAGGCGATCGTCTCACCCTTCTTGAGATCGTCCGCTCCCGACTTCCATCCGCCGAATTCGCGTTCCTTGCAGCGTGTCACACCGCGGAGCTGACGGAAGCCAGCGTCCCAGACGAGGGACTGCACCTCGTGGCGGCGATGCAATATTGCGGATTTCGGAGCGCAGTTGGAACGATGTGGGCGATGGCGGACATCGACGGACCAGACCTTGCCAGGTATTTTTACAAGTCGATGCTCTCTAAAAAGAAGGAAGGCATACCGTATTACGAGAGAGCTGCAGAGGCACTCCGGGACGCGGTGCAGAGGTTGCGGAGGAAGAAGAGGATTTCTCTTGAGCGATGGGTGAATTTCGTGCACTATGGTGCGTGAACACGAACAGATGTCCGGTTACATGGGTACAGTAATTTGGCGCATCTATGCATGACGATTTTGCTTACTTGCCAGCTTTGTGACAGGTGAAATCGCGATTGATCGTACAGGAGCTATTGTATTGTAATGATATCGATTTCTCTCTGGGCGCTGTATGGCTGATGGTCATATCCGACAATCATGCTGCAGTGGTGATTCTAATAGTAGAGTAGAGTATAAGCTTCGACTGGAAAACAACGAACCAGATAGCAATATCCCAAGACCGCTACGAGCGTCAGAGAATGCCCACAGAGGAAGAGTGGTGTGTATGTTTTCCGTGGATCCACAAGCCCTGTGGATTCATGGAAAACATACAGACAAACACTGTGAAGGCATCGACTTGAGGAAACACACAGCGGTGCCCCTGGGCTGGCTCTTCATTCAACGTTGTGGTTCGTTGGCGGGTCCGGTTGTAAGAGCCATTGTAGTTGGTTCTGTGTGAGCACTTCAGGGCGTCTTTTTTTTTTTTATATAAAAAAAGCGGGCCGGTGACCGTTATTTTATCGCGTGACACTACGATTACAAAGCGACATTATTGTCCGGGGGGAGGGGAACGAAAAAGAGAAAGAAACACTGATACAACAGCTGGTTACATTCGACGACTTGTAGTAATGGACATCGTTTCTCCCTCCCTCCACAACCCTCCAATTTAAAGGGTGTGTACGTATCGCGACTAGTACGAATGATTAGGACGCGCCCCGCTTCGAGCGCCAGCCACCACCCGGAGTGCCACCGAGAACGCCGCCGGTGACCCCGAAGCCCGCGAATGCGCCGCCCGGGCCACTGTTAGCGTTGGCGGGGCCGGGACCGGGGGCAGGGGCAGGGCCTGGGCCCGGAAGTTCGCCAGGAACAGTGACTGGACTGCCTGTCTTGTGGAATGTGGGCCGGAAGGAAGACTGAGGGACAGCCTGGATCGAGAGGAACTTGTTTGGAAGCGGACGGTCCTCCGTGTTGTACTAACCGGGGTCATTGTAAGGCACGCGAAAGGGGAGAGGGTCTGGAGCTTACCTGGAACTCGAGGCCGATGCCGTCCGCCTCGGAGACGTCGAGGAGCTTGACGAGCTTGCGCCCGATGCTGTTGACCCTCTCGACGTCGTCTTTTGAGCGCGTCCAGAGCTGGATGCGGTCGACCTTGGAGCGGAGGCTGACGACGGCGCCGCAGATCTCGTCGCTCTCGTCGAGCTCCTCGCCGACGAGCGCCATGGTGAGCCACTGCCAGCACTGGTCGAGCAGCGTCGGGTTGTTCTTCATCGTGAGCACCCACTTTCCGCCGTTCGCGTTCGCCTCGTCCTCCCACATCGGCTTGATGCCCGACTTGAACAGGTGGTAGTTCGAGTTGCGCTCCAGCTTGGACGGCGGCTTGAGCCAGTTGAAGTACCGGCAGTACGACTCGACCGTGTCGAAATCGCCCACCGTCGTCAGACCGGCTTCGTATGTCCCCGAATCGGCCGGCGCCGGGTACGAGCTGTCAGAGGCAGACATGGGCGTGAAGGGCATTTTTGCCTTGGTGTCGTGATAGATCGTCCTACGGAAGTAGATACCGGACGTTAATCGAGAAACAATGCTTTATTTTTCCAAAAAAAAAAAAAGGATAGCGAAAGGTGGCGCACCACGAATGCTGCAACGGGTGCTCGTGAGGCTTCGTCATCACGCCAGGCGTCTGTGGGTCCTCGACGGGTTCAGCTTCAGGCGGCACCGCCGTGCCATCGACACTCAGAGTGCGCGCCCGCGCATAACGCGCTGTGATAGCGTCCAGGGACGGGATGTTCTTGTAACCCTTGGCCTTCTTCACTGGCTTATCTAGGACGGCGGTCTCCTGCGCGAGCTTCTCCACCTTCTCGGCTGTGAGCGGCTCCCCTGGACCCGCGGCGGTAATTGCATCGCCGTTGACGGAGCCGTTGGTCGAGTTCGGGGGAGAGGTGGAGAGCGCGCCGGGTGAAGTGGAGCGTGTGACTGGGGCGTTGACGGCGACCGAATCTGCGAGCGACGTCGTGGTCGATACGGACGTTTGGGAGCCCGTGCGGAGGAGAGAGGCGGCCAGGCGAGGGCGGTTGGCGGGCGAGTGGGTCGAGGAAGGGCTATTCACGCCGATGCGGGCAGCGAGTTGGTTGAGGGATGGAAGGCGATTGGAAGAGGAGGGCCGGTCTATCCTTGGGGCATCAGAAGCCGACTGTGAGGCAGCGGACGTGTTTGTGCTCATCGTGGTGGCAAGCACAACAATTGCGATGTTCCTCACCTTGGAACCGTACCAGCTCCGATCTATCTTACGTCAACACCCTCCACTTGCAATGGCACTTATCAACAGTTCTGATTGGCCCAAAGTCCCGCATTCCTCCCCGCCAATCCAGACAATAGGTCATTCAGCACCTCTTACTGTACCCGGTACTTGATGCGAATCCCCGAAGAGGACACGAACTTAAATACACGAGATCAAAGCAGGAATTACTGTCCTGACTGATACTAAGTTAACCCGTGGACATCCGCTTGGGTCTATCGGCGTTTCTTTGTTGGCTGTATTTTACTGGCTGTACTACCCGCCGGGGGCATCAGTTCCTCGCAGCCCATCACCGCACCACGGCAGAAGGCCAAGATATTATGCCTTTGGATATGCCAGTTCGTAGGGAACTTGAAAAAAAAGTCTGCCAACGTAGAGGAGGAGTACAGTACTGGCCAAGGCGCCAGTCAACGTGATATTCTGAATCCTCTCCGGCGTCAATTAGAATGGCAAGAACCTCGGCGGGCTCTTCGACACGGAGCGGGCGACTGCGAGACATTGAAAGAACCTGAGGCGGTAGGCATACTCTCGTTTCGTCTTCTCAATGCGCTCGTATGTCGCGTCCAAGGTTACAGGTAACTCGTTGAGAGCACGCCCGAGCGCCTGGGGATATGTAACAGCAACGCAATGCTTCGTAGTCAAATGAAAAAAATTGTCAAAATAGGGAATTGTGATTACTTAATCCCGTCGGACCGAGGGTGATAACTTGCGATAACCAGCTCCGTATCGCGCCCTCCATTTCCGCATCTGTCGGTCAGACTGGACAACCGAACTGCCTAAGATATCCCGCTCTCCACAGTTTTCATCATGAAGAGAAACCGAATAAGGTGCTGACGTTTGATTCGGCCCCGAGCCATCGCCCTTGTTATCACGATCCATGACCACTCATCGCCCTGATGGCATAAAAGCAGAGGACTTGAAAATGCAAGGTTCCTCTCACAATTCCGAGTCCACAGTCTCACAAAATCTAGCCGTGGGCCATGGTGTCATAATTCGAGGTACAGGATACCATCAGTGAATATGTAGAGTCTCATCGGCATCAACTCCCGGGTCTCGGTTCAAGCCGTTCAGAACGTTCAGGCCTTTCAGTTCCGGCAGTTCCAACCTACCAAACCCACAGCAATTGCTCTGGATGGCTTGCACTGCACCAGCACTGCTAAGAAAAGCCCAAACTCTGCACTTGATGTCGTGACTTCCGTCGCGTGGCTTCCTTTACCGTACGTGTCCTTGTCACTCAAATTCTTTTGGGTCTCTTCATTTCTGGGTTGACTGGAAGCTACAGCCTAGTAGGTGTGACACCGTACCGAATGGTTGCAAAAGAGTGAAAGCGCAACGGGCGACAGTCCCGCATACCAAATGAATGCAATAGAACCGTAATGACACTCCACGTACGGAACGTACCCCTATAGGACGCGCGAAGGTGATCACACTCTGAGTCGCTGCGCCGCCCGCCTTGCTTTGACTCGCCAGTGCAAACATACAGGGACTGTGTTATCTTATTTGCTGGGTCATCCACCATTCGAGGCCTTCCTTCCCATAATTAATTTATAATGCCAAGTGTCGAGTGTGTCATAAAGAGAACATTTCCTTTGAAAGGAGAACCATTCCATGACTACATGGTAGCTATAAACGAAGTCATGTCAGCGATAGAACGACAAGAGCTAGAGCCCCGAACTTGAAGTCGTGCAGCCTATTTCGAATGATACATCATCGAGAGTGGCGCATTGAGGGGAACACACTCTGCATAAAGCGGAACGGTCCTCGTTCCCAACATTGTTCTCGTAGAGGTAGAGGCTAGAGCCGTGCAGTTTCCGTTGCCATTGATTATGGGTGGGACGATCACCATTGAAGAGTTTTAGATCGCATCCTGGGACAGGCCACTCAGGTTGCATGTGATTCAGTAAAATTGGGACAGTAGTTCCCTTCGATCTCCCGTATCTCGAGTCCTCATCGGGTATTCTCAAGCACAAGGTGAGGGTGATTTGTTATTGTCTGGGGTTTTTTTTTTTTTTTTGAATCGTGTTTATTCCGGGGCGTTATTGTCTGCGTTGGTAGTGAAGGATTGCGCGACTTTGGGCCAAGCAGAAATCGTAGTCGTAGCAAACAGTCAACGTAGATGTCGGGTCTAGTTCTCGGCGGCTGCGGCTGCTACAACTGATCGCCGACAGTGATTGCGCCGAACAGTGATGGCCTGTGTGGTAAACGACCCCGGCGAACTGCGGGCTCTGCGGGCTCAGGCTCATACCGTCACAGTCTCCTGTTGATGCGGGTGACTGACTGGCGGCGGTCGTCACTTGCGGGTCCTAGTGGTGCGTACATCCAGGCTCGGGCTCATCATCCAGGTTTACAGTTGCCTCGTTTTGAGTCTAATCGCATATAAGTGGCTGTCGCCTATGATAGCCGCCCGAATACGGTCACTGCCTCACTGCCTCACGTTTCGGCCCGCGCGCCACCAGTCTCGGAACAACGACAGTGTTGATGTCCGGACATGAACAAGGAAAGCTAGGGGACGCCACGAGATAACACTTGGCAGGGACAACGACGACTATCCCTTAGTAAGCTTCATTTCGCCCGTTCCCGAGTCCCCGTGCTCAAGATCTTGCTCAAGATACTCGTGCCCTAATGTGCTTGCCTTGTCCGCTCCTCTTCCTTCTGGATTTAATCTTGAACCAAGCCGCACCTAAAACTTGCTGCGACCTATGTACCCCTATTTTTTGCCCCTCATATCTCTTTGTGAAATTAACTGCTTCGTTGGGGTTGTCATGGGACGTGTGAATGACAGTGAATCCGTCTAATAGCACAGTACAACGGACGACATATTGTCATAAGCCCCTTGTCTTTCACCTATCAGAATCACCTGGCACGCCATTACCCTGCTTTCTCTGTGTTTCCCTGGCAGCCAGAGACTACACTAACCACCAACCGAGAATACTGCACTTTAAGTAAGTCGTTACCGCGCCTTTTTTCCACAATTGGCGCTGCCTAGCTGATAATTAAAAGCGCCCAGATGCCAGGGAATGCTGTGAAAAATCCTACATCAGCCGCCCCGGCAACCGTTCACCCAAACCAGCATGTCAGGGAGCAATGAATGATGGTGCCAAGCATTGAAGCTTGTTGCGAAGCAGGGGCACCACGTTGCGTGTGGGATACCCCAGCTGTCCTCATACATAGACCTGGTGGATACAGTCGTGGCACCCTTTGTGCCCTTTCCGTCCCTTTCCCTCTTCTTTCCCTTCCTTATCCTTCCCCCTCTTTCCTTCCCCTTTTCTTTGTTCTAGTCTTTCAGCGCAGCGCGCTGCTGGTTTTGTTTAGGCTCTGGCACGACATCGCGGTTCGAGATTTCTTGCAATACGTCGTGTGTGTTCACCATAGGGATGGAAGGAAGGCCTGCGTTCTCACCAGTCGGTCTTCACAGATCTACAATATTATATTTGGACCGGGACGACTTCGCTCCTTCTTTCCACATTTCGGATTTATCGAGTCATCTGAAGACTCGCACCTATGCACGGTGACGGCGGACACAGATTTTTCTCAGGTGGGTCGACTGTCGTCTTTTGCCTTGATGCGGTCCTTACACTTCTGCGATCAGGGTTTGCGCCGTACGTCTTTGGGTGTGGACGAACTCCACCCTTGCCCATGATAGTTCGTAGGTTGATTGGTACCTTCAGTAGGAGTTATGGCACGCCCGCTGTGGCGAACCAAGGTTCCACCCCGCGCTCGAAGCGCGCGATACCTGGTCAAAGGGACCCGCCAGACTTAGGATTTATCTCAATGTAGGCGGTTTCATGTCCCGAGAGGGTCTATGGAGCTGATCATTTGTCATCTAGTGGGCTGTCTGCACAGCGATTCAGAGAAATCAACGTTTCCAACACCACCATTTCCAAGAGATCAAAGTATGTCCTTCTCTCTGCATCTATCGTAATTCAACATAACCGCAGGCACTCTCGCTAGCTCTACCGTCACGGGTATTGGCGTCATTGCAGGAGGGATTCTGGTCGCATGTTTGGCTGTCCTATTGTTGGGTCTACTTCCTTGCTACCTGAAGCGTCGCCGCGCCCGCCTGCGGAAGCCAGTCGTCGTAGACACCGAGAATGGGGCAATCACGCAAATCCACCACGAGTCAGACAACAGCGTGACTGTGCGTTCTTTCAGCTACTTGAACCAACTTCATTTTGGTGATGATGGCTAAAAGTCGTTCGCAAAGCCTTTGAGCATTGTGAAGGAGGAAAGCATTAGATCTGTTACTTCGGTCTCGCAGGCGTCTTCCGAAACCGTCGTCCCTACGGTCGAGACGGAAGAACGGCGGAGCCCACCGCCAGTCGTGAGAAAGGGAAGTCTCCCCTCATCACCCTCGTCGTCACTCCGCCGCTTTGGAGACAGAGCCGGAGGGGCACCTATGCCTGCGCCACCTGCGCCCCTTCTGGTGAGGCCTGGTAGTGCCAACAGTGATCACGACCGAGGGTTCCTCGATGGCAACGCCTCCGCCCCCGCGAGGTCGAGGTCGGTGAGATTCGCGGGGCCTAATGGCCGAGTGACTCGCACGCCGTCTTCTGCACACAGCATATTGCCAAACCCGTGGGACAGGGGCGAGAGCCCGCCGCCGCTACCGGGTTCGTCATTCGAGCGGGCGCTGTACCAGTTACCCGCCGTCCCGGAATCAGCGCCGCCGGTCCCGCCCCCGCGCCGCGCTTACTCTCTCAGGGCCCCCGGACTACCCCGCAGTCCGCGCGATCCGCGTGACTTTCCGGTGTCTCTGCGGGCCGAAACCCGATCGCCCAGCATTCGCGAGACGGCGTCGGAACACCGGAAGAGTTTCGTTGACGCCCGACGATCAATTAGGCCTATCTAATGGGGTTTTACAGTTTCTTTCGGTTATTTACTGGGTAGGAGATTACGGGTATTGCTCCGACTTGGTGCATGTACAGTAGTTGTTGTATTTACGGTGTGTGAACAGTCGGCTTGGACCGGAACCTTGAATGAGCGATGGACGCGATGGACGTCACGCGATACGGTTAGTATTAGATCATCCGACCAACCCCACCGTTTTTCCGTTCGACCCTGACCCACGACAAGTATCTTCAACGAACGGTTCATTCCTGTCGCATTCCCCCTGTCGACACTCTCCCTTGTCCGTTCGGCTTGGAGCCCCACGAGTGCCACATTCACCTGTCGCGATTGCCCCTCGTGGGCTCCTCCATGATCGACACCATTTTTGCGCTTTGACCGTTTTGACAAATATCAGGAGGTGTTTCTCTTCAAAAAACATTTCGGTTCAGTAGTCATGCCAACATCCAAGCACTTCGTGTCGTTTTCCGATGAGGTCGCAGAGGTGTCCTCGAATGCCCCCGCTCTGCGCCTCGTGTCACCACCAGCCTCCTCCAAACACGGTTCCCCCCCTGACTACTACGCACCGAACGCCGCTTTCAAGAATCGTCAGCAGAATACGTCTGTAGCGGCTAGGCGCTTGCCAGAGGAGATCTACACAAGCACACTGCCGTCGTGGCGTGCGGCCGTCCGGCGTCAATGCCTCGCGGTGGTTGAGCGGGAAAGCGAGATCATCGCCCAGTGGCAGGTCCGTTCCCCTTTCCATCCTTCGTACTTCGCATTAAAAGAGGAGATTACAGTCCCGGGTACGGACCCCATGGCTCGACAC
Source organism: Lactarius akahatsu (assembly GCA_021524915.1). Lineage (NCBI taxonomy): Eukaryota > Fungi > Basidiomycota > Agaricomycetes > Russulales > Russulaceae > Lactarius > Lactarius akahatsu. The sequence goes on along the minus strand of JAKELL010000579.1, from coordinate 4,345 downwards.
GTACTTTTTGCACACGTCGATGCTCGGCACACATACCTTCTTTCTCGTGTTTCTCCCTGCATTTTTCTTCTTCGGACACGACGACCTAGGGAGAGGGTGAGGATTTGGTCCCAATTGACTAGAGTCTTCACGGTACTGATTCCTTTCGGCAGGCTTTGCTATGCCCTTGCCTTTGGTGTTTATATGTCGTCGTATTTGAAGGATCTAGTATGCTCTCCTCGGCCCTACGCTCCGCCAGTCGTGCGACTTAGTAAGTTCCTGCAATGGTTGCTCTTTGTCTTACAACTAACACTCTGTTCGCTAGCTGTTGGAAACCATCACCTTGAGTACGGCTTGCCTTCAACCCATTCTACAAATTCTACCTCTATGGCGTTATTCCTCGGTGCACATGTCTACGACCTCCATCGCATCGGCACCCTCTCTACCGCCGCTTTCGCAACATGGGTCGTTGTCTTGTTTATATACGTGTTTTCGATCGTGGTCGGCCGGCTGTATACCGGAATGCACGGCTTCATGGATTGTTCCGTCGGGATCATACTCGGGATAATCAGCTGGCTGCTGCAACACCTCGTGATGCCCGAGGTAGAGAAATGGGTTCAGAGTAGCGACTGGAGTGGTGCGTTGATATTCTCGTGCCGTATATATACTCTTTCTCATCTCCTAGCAGCGCCCTTGGTCGTGACCGTAGTCTGCCTCCTTTTAGTCAACCAACATCCTTCGCCCGTTGATGACTGTCCCTGCTTCGAGGACGCCATCGCCTTTGCCTCGGTCATCCTAGGCATCATTACCAGCTTTTGGTGCTCGAAGCGAGTCCCCGCGCTGAATACAGACTTGTTTACCTCTGTCACCCCCGGCGCCGCGCTCGACTCTCCCGCCGCAATCACGACCTGGGTGTTGTTCGCGCTGCTGAAGCTAGTGACGGGGGTGCTGATCATATTCTCGTGGCGCATTCTCGCCAAGCCGAGCGTGCAGACCCTGCTGCCGCCGCTGTTCCGTTGGCTTGCATGGGCGAGCCCCGTGCGCCTGCCGCACCGGAGGCACTACACGCCTGCGACGGAATATGTGCACGGCCCGCCGCACACGCTGCGGGCCGTGCCGAGTATGATCGACCTCGACTTGGCCGTCGCAGAAGTCGTGGATGAGGATGCCGGCGTTGCGAGCGGGCGGCGTGGGCGAAGCTCTGGCGCGGTTAAGCGGCGCGGGTCTCCGTCTGGATCCGTGCAGGAGAAGGCGGTCACATTTGAAGAGGCGAGCGAGGGCGGCACAGGTGAGGACGGCGAAGTGAAGCATTATGATGCCGATGGTACGTGTGTTCTTTCCGGCTTGTGCCGCCTGCTCGTGGTTGTGCTGACGCGTTTGGCGGGGTGTGCTAGTTCTGACGAAAGTTGTGGTATATGTGGGCATTGGCGCTATTGCGACTGTGATGGTGCCCGCTCTGTTCGAGGCACTTGGGTGGGGCGTCTGAGAATATTTCTGCTTTGTATAACCGTATACCCATTCAACAATAGGATGGTCGTGTCTGTGTTGTTCTCTATAGGATTTGGTAATGATATGCAAGCTGACGGCCAGTGTGTCCACGTTTGTGACGCAGGCTTGCAACAAAGCAAGACCGCCTGAGGGCATTCGAGAACCAAACGTCACGGCATGAGGAAAAGGCGTTTTCGTACGGGGTTCCCCGGGCCAGAGCTTATTTGATAGACCGTGCTCGGCGAGATGAGACCTATTCGTGAAATCACTTGCCAGAATTCGACTCGAAAATCGCTTCTGTACGCCTCCATTGCTGCCGCGTCCGAGTCTCCGGGTCTATATGCTACTATATCACAAGTCAATCTCAGGCGTGTCCGCCAACTCGAAGTCTCGAAGGCTGAGTCGAAGCCGTTGGTGCCAGCCTCTATTAACGCATGCGTGGGCTGTACAGAAGTTTTCCAGTCTAGCATAGCCAAGAGGACAGCCTTTCCACGAACGATGGGCTGGGTACACATGTACGCCTCGTGTCGTTGCCGTGCACATCCACACATTTAAGGCCTGGCCTGTAAGCTAGTACGAGGCTTTTCGTCTGCCCATTTGCCTTCCCAACCCCAACCGTCCAATTCACTGTCAGGCTACTCACCGTTTCTCATTTCCACGCACTGGACCATGAAACCTGAACGTAAGCCCGAATCTCCAGGTCCAAATTGTCCTGGCAATCGACACCGTGTCCCCCTTCCTTGCAGTCTCGATCACCGATATTGACGACAGTATCGCGAGTATTCAGAATGTACTCTCACGGCACCCTCGATCCCACATCATTGGTGTCAATACTCTCGCGATGGCACGATTCGTGCGTTATACCCTGTCACGACAGAAGGAAGACCTTAACAAGTCTGTTCTACACTTCACTGAGGCGATTCTCCTTCTGCCCGTTTCCCGGGGTGGACATTCCCTCAATATTGTCAAACTCCTTTTTTACCTCGCAAGGACACTTCTATATCGCTCCGAGAAGTTCGAACAACCCGAGGACGTCAAATATTCTGTCGAGTACCTCCGTTACCTCCGAAGGCTTCCCCTTGATTCTTTCGACCTCTCCAAACACGCCGTTACGACGTTGCTGATCAGGGCATTGTATGTTCAACTTCGCTTGGAGGCTGGGGATGGGACACAGGACGTGAATGAGATGGAGGATCTCTGCCGCGAATTCCTCGGCCCCAACATATCCGCTGACTTTCCAGCCGCCGCCTTTGAGTGCTTAGGTAGCGCTGTCATGGGCGAATGGGCTCGAGGATGGACCGTCCAGTCGTTAGACAAAGTCGTTGAATGCCTACGGGATGCGGCGAAGTTATGCCCACCAGGTTCTGAGTCGCACCCCGTCTTGTATGCGCTGGCCGCCGCATTCTGGATACGCTTCCTGGGAACTCATTCAAATGAGGATTATGAAGAAGGAACGGCGCTATTGGAAAGAATCCTCGATCCTAACCAGCCTGGAGAATGTCCGGATCCATTTCGGGATAAAGTTTTGCATCTCGCTAGCGGGTTCGCATCCACCAGATCGGTCATCTTCGAGAACCCAGAATATTCCGAAATCGCAATTTCTCGCCTCCGTACATCTCTTAGCTCGTCTTCCATTGTGGGGACATCTCGTCTTACGATCACCAAGGCCTTGGCGAGTCAAAACAGAGAGCGCTTTACACACTACAGTCTTGCTGAGAGCCTTGAAGAAGCGAACTCCTATACCTCACAACTTGTCGACCTTTCGTCTCTTGAATCTCAATACTCTGGGAGATTTTTACATACATATCCTATGGAGAGGGCGACGGAGGAAGTTCAGCGTCTTGAAGAACTGCTTTCGAACACCCCTCTGGGGACCCCACAGCACAAACGCCTCGTCAGCGAGCTTGAAGAATGGTATAAATCGAAGTACTGCTACACCAACGATATATCTGATATCGAAGAGTCCATCAAGTATAGCCGTCTGTCACTCGATGCCACTCATTCTCATGATCAGTGGAGAGCCATTCCCCTCGCTTCCCTACTCAATGTTCTCTCCCTCGCATTCGAGAAAACCAGCAAGATCAACTACCTCGACGAGTCAATAACCATCGGCTATGACCTTCTCGAGTTGAACAGTGCACGACACATCCACTTTCACGTAATTCGGAGGCTTGTGTCATCTTTACTCACCCGCGGGTGGATGCTTGGGAGAAGAGAGGACCTACTCGAAGCCATACGGTTAATGTCAATGGCCGTCGATAATCGATACGCGCGGGAACCTGACCGATTCCGGCTGTCGTGTGAGTGGGCCATCCTTGCGCGAAATATCGGTCACCCCACCACCTTGACTGCATACAAGACCGCAATGTCATTGGTCGAAAAGTCCTTGTCCTTTGCTCCGACGGTATCCGTTCAGCACACCCGTCTCGTCGCAATGGGCAAGAATTGTCAGACCATGCCACTTGACTACGCATCCTTTCAGATCAAGTTGGGTCGATTTGAGGAGGCCGTGAGATACTGGAGCAAGGAAGAGCATTACTTTGGTCCGAGATGCGAGGCCTCCGTACCCCAATGATTCAGCTTATCGAAGACGACCCGCCATTGGCAAAGAGATTCGCTGATATCAATCAAGAACTCGAGACACTGACCACATCCATCACACCGAGTGGGAGGCCAGAATGGAAGACGGCGTCGCTGAGGGTAGTGATGGGATGGACCCGTTCGGTCGGCTCGTGGTAAAGCAGCGCAAACTGGTGGAAGAGCGGGGTGCGCTGATTTCACAGATCCGAAGCCGACCAGGGTTGGAAGGATTCTTGAAGACGCCATCATTCATCTCTCTTCGCTCCGCCGCCTCACGTGGCCCCGTCATCACTATCAA
>JAKELL010000578.1:0-23615 GCA_021524915.1 Lactarius akahatsu | reverse complement strand
TGGCAAGTGTCACTTGGGAGGAGGAGTGGGCGGAGTGGAAAGATTCTGTGGAGGTAGTGGGGGGTGGTGATGTGTACACTGGTGATTGGATCCAATCTTGTTCAGACTGGGTGTCCGGGTGTATGTGAAGTGATGCCGAAGCAGAGGCTTGAGTAGGTGGGGGTGTGATAGAAGCTTGTCTCCTCCTAAAGAGATGGCAAAGACAGGTGCAAATGTTCGCAATATGCGAGGCAGTTTGAAGGTGTGTAAAGGTGGGTTTAGACAATGGAATATGATGAGCATGCAATGCTAACTCAAAGGTGATTGGAGAATCTGATCAAGCAAGACCAATACACAGTGATTGTTTCACACTGCACGAGGCTGCGGCGATAACAGAAGACTCGGGAATGGTAGGGTGATGTGTAGAGCTACAAGGCTGTCTGCCTCAGTCTTCTCGACCTATTGGCTGCCTCTCATGCCGAAGCGCTCTCAAACTTTTCTGGTGGTACGCGTACAGCTGTTGCAGGCTAGGCCTGGCTGGCTCAATGTCTAACTGCAGCTTATCTGGCGTGGTGACCAGTTCTGCAGCCAGTACCCAGAGGCGTCTACTGATGACCAGATAGACCCAATAAAGGCAAGCACAATGTATGCTGGTTTTACAGACACTACAGTTGTACCACAAATGCACAGATTCTGCTTATGGACTTCCCCAGGCAAAGAGTGAGGTAGATAACACAAAGGACTGATGGTCGTCAACCACCTAGAAGAATAGTGAAGGGGACTGGGTGAGCGATGGGAGCTCAGGAGTGTGAAGGGAACTTGTCCTAATGTAGCAGTATGACACCTTGCTACGCTAAGCTCAAGTGAGAGGGTGAGCAAACTGTCAGGCCTTCAGAACTCAAGCCTAACACAGAGATAAATCACGCGCCAAACCTACAGTTACTGCGGAGCGTGCAAAGGTCAAGGTGGTCTTTATGCAAGATCACAATTTGCAGTGTCACGCAGTAGTAGGCTGAGTGGAAACCAAGAGGACAAGTTAGATTGGAAGAGTAAGGAGATACAGAATGAGACGCACCTGAGTGGAAACCAAGAGGACAAGTTGGTTCCACTCAGGATGCTACAGGAGCTGTGCTTGAATCTGAGTCTAAACACTATTACTAAGTGTATCATAAGACCTCATGACTCAGAGGCTAACACGTCGTGTCTATTAATAGCGCTATCTATTGTGCTGACTGATACATGAGTCATAGCACTGATGCAATGCCTTATCTTGCTGAGTAAAGCTAGGTACAGTGAGTAAGCATAAACTACTAAGCATGTTCTAGAGCTATCTAGAAGGTTCCATTCTTATCTACCAATCAAATGAGTCCATGTGTATATGGAAATGTGACTGGATTGGGTTGTCCCGTTAAGGGTGCAACTATTCCAGGGTCACATGCATAGAGGTGCACATGATGGCAACATGTGACTAACAAAGTCTTGTACTTTGGCCCTTTATATCTTCCTTAATAATTCCACAAAAATACAGAAAAATAGGAAAATAAATATACATGCCCATGACAATGACATCTTGACAAAAACAATGGTATTGAGCTAGTACAGTAAACTTAGACTCAGATTTGGACTGCAAATTGTCAGCTAGTCTCAGTCATGCTCGGGTAGTCCCAGAATCGCTCAGTAATTCTCGGCGCAGGTTTTCACTGGGGCTGAAGCGCTGAAGGTCGCCATTCGGCAGTTTGCGAAGACGTACATATTTATCGCTTAGTAATATCAAACCCAAATGCACGCCCAACATTGATCTCACGTTACTGTACTTGTTTTAAATCGCCGTAGTAGACCCCCCTTCACGCAGACTACTCCGACTAGAAGCCCTTGCAGAGAAAACAGTCTGGCGGCTCGGGCTGGTGATGAGCGCGCAAACAACTCGGCGAAACAACGTGAAGAGTCAAACGCTTGAAAAGTTACACAAATGATGGTCGAAGGTCAACAATATCTAGGTGGCTCCATGGCTTCCCATCTCCATTCTGATATTTTCGCCCCGACTTCAACTCAACCCTGGGGAGACACACCGTGTGAGCTTTGCATCTCAAGTGGGCTTCCAGCGTTCTAGGTTTTAGGACCTTCCGGACACCTTGATTCGGATGCTCGTTGTATCGTAGCACCATCCCGCTAGCCTCTAGTGATCATGCGCTGCCACTGTTCCTTGTGCTTTCTACCCTCTTCGCAGGGTTCTACGCCGTCGCGACATCCCTCCCACCACATTGGGGCAGTATGCGCGTGAAGCACGCGTGGGATATCGTCCCAGAAATTGGGAAATTCTGGGCCACTCTCCCGCTGTTGCCACGACCGACCTCCACTTAGCGCTCAAGTCCCAACGTGAGGGCGCCTTGGCTGATGCCCTCCTCGAGGTCAGCGGCCTCGTCTATTGAAAAAACTGCGTCGTCTACTAGTCTGTTCACGGACGCGTACCGTTGCGCAGTTGCAGAATAAGACACACTTGTCTGAGGAGCGGGCCGCTGAGATGGTCGCGTCGCACCCAGACACCTTTGAGCTCGCCAATTCCTGGCTTAAGCAGCAGCACGGTGTGCCATCCTCAATGATCTCGATGACTCACGGCGGCAGCTGGCTGACTGTCGGCGGTGTGTGGGTTGTCCCAAGCTAACGATCTCCTCGGCACATCTTACCAGCACCCCGCGGCGGATTCCACGGTTCCCCGTACGATTGGCTCCGGGTCCCCGGCGGGGCTACACGCACACTTGAAAATCATCACCTTGACGACGCACTTCGGCTCGGCACGTATCTCGTCGCAGACGTCACTCAAGTGCATAAGCGGAGGAGCAGCGGTGCTGACGTAGACGTCACACCGTCATACCTGCGTTCGCTGTACAAGACAATGGGCTACATTCCCGCCGCAGCGGGTCTGAATAGACTCGGGATTGGGGGCTTCCTCGGGCAATACCCGAGCCCGGGTGACCTGCGGATGAATTTCACATCGATGGGGCCGCCGCGACCTGCAACGTCGTCACTGTCAACGGAGGTGGGTACGATCCAGAAATCCCGGCTCGGAGGCGAACAACAATGTTCAGTACGTGTCGGACATAGGGTACTCAACACTTCTCGTCTTCTAAAGCCGCAACACGTTAATCCACACCCTAACTGGTTCAACGACTTGTTGGCGGACTGCACAGTTACTGGGCAGGAAGGAGAACGCTTCCATTTGCGCAACTCGTTTGCTCTTGTCGCCTGGGCACCGAGCTTTACTTTTCCCGATTCTTTAAAACCAATGTTATGTCCCGAACGCCGAGTGCCGTCGCAGAGATCGATGATAATTGAAAAGTAGTATCAGTGCTTATCAATCATCGGTTGTGTAACGCGTGTCAAGGATAAAACATGACTTGGAAATCCAAGAGTTGTGTAGTCCAGAAAGTACGATTCCATTCAAGTCGCGCCATGTTCTACCAATAATTGTATGACCTTATTCCTCTTATTCAACCGCGCTCCTTGGAGTGGTGTAAAACCGTGATGGCCAACAGCATTGACGTTGGCACCTCGTTCGATTAGCAGCTGCACTATCTCGAAGTACCCCTGAGACGCCGCGTTGTGTAATGCAGTGAGGCGATTCTGACATGTCGTGTCGACGTCAGCACCACGGTCAAGTAACAACCGGGCGACATCGAGGTGTTCGGACTGAGACGACAGGTCTAGCGGAGTGTGACCTTGCCCGTCACGACAATTCACGTCCTCACCGCGATCAATCAGAAGGCGTACAATCTCCAATTTTCCTTCTTCCGACGCTACGTGCAACGAGGTTTTGCGGTTCCCGTGCCAAGGATTGACAGGTTCGGGCGGGCCGAAGCGCTTGGCCAGAGGCCATGTGATTTCCCACTGCCAGAAGCGAGGCGCCAAGTCGAAGGGAGAGCTGTCCCGTTTATCCCGCGCGTCGATATCCGCCCCCGTCTCCAGTAACATCTCCACAATATCTAGGTAACCCCTTTCTGCCGCTGCGTGTAAAGGTGTCTTCCCATTCCGATCTCTTGAGCCCACATTTGAGCCACGCTTGATGAGAAAACGCGCGATATCGAGCTTTCCTTTATCTAATGCGCAATGTAGCGGTGTTTCCTGGGAGTTGTTTTGCCTATTGACATCTGCGCCGTGCCCAACCAACAACTCTGTGACCTCGAGACGACCATAGGCCGATGCGGAATGTAGCGGTGTTTCCTGGAGTGTGTTTTGCGTATTGACGTCTGCGCCGTGCCCAACCAGCAACGCCGCGACCTCGAGATGACCATAGATCGACGCGAGATGAAGTGGAGACCCAATATAAGTATCCAAGACATTCATATCTGCTCCACGCTCGATGAGGAAACCAACAGCGTCGAGCTTCCCATGGTGCGACGCGAGGTGCAAGGGAGTGACCTGGCGTGCATCTCGCACATTGACGTCTTCGCCGCCTTTAAGTAATATTTCCATGAGATCGAGAGCTCCATGTCGTGATGCGTGGTGCAACGGAGTAAGGCCGGTCCGATCTTTGGACATGAGATTGGCGCCATGCTCGATTAAGAAGCGCGCAACGTTGAAGTTTCCTTTGCACAACGCCAGGTGTAGTGGCGTTTCTTGGTCACGGTTCGTCTTATCCAGGGATGAACCGCGTTGGATTAGCAATTGAACGGTGTCGAGGAGCCCCACTTTTGATGCCTCATGCAATGGAGGGTCGAAGTTTACTCCCCGCTGCGGTCCATTTGGGTCAGCGCCGTGATCGAGTAAGACTTGAATGACACGGAGTCTGCCATTCATTGATGCCAGCCACAATGATACCGATATCGAATTCGCGGGAAGCTACATCTGCGTCGCTCTCGATCAAAACGCGCACAACTTCCGCGTGTCCGCGTGCTGATGCTGTCATCAACGCAGTTTCGTTTTTGCGATCAGGGAAATCGGATACACCACTGTCAAGCAAAAGTTTCGTGACATGAGAATGCCCACCCCGTGATGTTGCTTCCAAAGGAGACTCAGCGCCTTGTTTCTGCGCATCTATGTCAGCTCCGCGCTCAAGTAGTAACCGGCAGACCTCCAGTTGACCAGCCAACGCCGAAAAATACAACGGCGTGAAGGCCAAGGTGTAAGCGCCCTCCTTCGTGTACTTCTTGACGTTGATGTCTGCTTGGTGCTCGAGTAATAACTGCACCGCGTCACGATCACCGCCTAATGACGCGCTGTGCAATGGACTGAACCCGTTCATACCCGGTGCATTGATGTCCGCACCATGCCGAAGTAATGCACGAGAAGTATCAAATTCTCGGTTGGCAAGCGAGGCATACAAGGGGGTCACGTAATGACCGCCCCTAGCATTGACATCCCCTGGACGGGTGACTGCGAGGTGTTCTACAATGCAGGGTAAACCACAGAGTGAAGCATAGTATATTGGAGATGCCCCTGGTTTATTTGGGCGCGTCGTTGCCATTTGTTTTTCCCAAGGATGATCAAAGTCGTACATCCAGATCCATGCCGCAAAGTGTGGCGCGTTCTGGTCAAAGAGACGCTTCATGAGATCCTGGATACTCGGTGACTCGCCCTCAAATTTGGCATGGTCGATCCAGTGCCGAGCCGCGTAGATAGCAAGTGGATGTTCCTTCACTGCACTCTTGTCGACTTGACCATCAAGGTTAAATAAGACGTTAAGGGAGACTCGCGCAAGAGCATTGTGTGCAGGATGAAGAAGGATATGATAGCGAGAGAGACGCTTGCCCGCATTGGCAAGACGGTCGGACGTCAGAAATTCCCTGACGGTGAAATGGGTAAATTGAACGACCGGGAAACCATCGACGTTGATGACAGTGATTAGACTGGAACAGGCTGATATCAAGGCATTCTGTGCATCTTCGGAGCGCCAATCTATGTGGTCCCCTGAATCGCGTCCGGTGTCTAATAGAACGACAAGGACCTCTGCGAGCTCTGCAAGGCGAAGTGGGCGGACGGAGACGCAGAGGCACTGAAATAGGCAGTGGGCGTATACTTGATTGTCCTCGTCGATTCCTAGCAGGATCCGCTCATACGTTTCATCCAAGGTCCGAGGCAACTCCTTCAGGGCCCGCGCAATCGTCCCTGGAATGCGGCGACGCAATGCTTCCAGTTGGCAAATAACCCATTGGAACCTATGGTCAAATGAGAAATAGTTGAGGTCTAGTAGCCGTGACTAATAACGATTACTTACATCCCATCGGCCCTCTCAGAGATCGTATCGACAACCAGTTTTCTTATCCTTTGCACTCCATTTTCGCGACTGAACAACAGAGGTGACATACTCGATCATTTCCTGCTTTTGACCGTCTTCGTCATGAAGAGAAACCGTATGAGATGCCAAAGGTGCAAGAGTATCCAGGATATCGGCCTCGGGGCGACTGGTCACACAGACGCGAAGATTGGAAACGGGTAATTCGATAAGGTTCTTTATGAACTCGAGGACCCGTTCGCGTGGAGACACTACTCCAGAGGTGTTGGGACACTCGTCGAGAGCATCTATGACGAGATAAATCGCCGGCTGTTTAGGGAGCTGTAGCATGTCCTTCAGGCATTGGACAAGCGCTTTATCATCTGGCAACCGCGATCCATTGTCGTAGCTGAAAAAAAGGTAAGAGAGGATTCTGTAGCAAGAGTCTGATTTGGCGCAGAGCTGCACGAGAAGGGACGACAGTAGACCACGGACGTCCTGCTTTGTCGTGTTTCTGAAGTCAAAGTAGTAATAAGCTGTCAAGCCCAATCCCGCGTCACGTAGGGCCATTGACTCTTCGATGATGGTGGAACTGTTGCCAATATGAATAGAGCTAGATGAAGTAAACGGATGCGGCACCTACCACAAAACGCTCTTTCCTGATCCCGCTACAGCAATGGGCTGCTGTCAGCCGCCAGAAACGAAAGGAAGATTTTGGGCTCGCGTACGATTACCAAGAATCCACAGAAGACAACCCTTCGCGTTCCACTCCTTGAAGATGTTGCCTCGGGTAAACCACACCGCCGATCCATCGTGAATATCTCTGCGTGCAATCACTTGATTTTCCGACGGGTCTGGGGGAGAAAGCCAACTTCTAGAGTTCTCGTGCAAACGATTGCCTGTAAGACGAGTTCACCCTTTGGAACCATGTAAGGTAAATGAGAAAACACACGGCTCATTTTGTTGATTTCGTTTACTACATCCTGCATGATAACTGGGATACGTTCATGAGCGCAGGATACGGTACTACCCCGGAATAGTTTGGACATACCGAGAGTCTTTCGAATCTCACTGGTTGATGCCTCACCACCTACATAGATGACAGTCTGATCATATGTTCTGAATCAACCAAGGGATCCCACTCACCATCCATAACTACTTTCATATTTTTCATAAGACCATGGACAACCTCCAAGATGTGCGCATCTGTCATGCGAGCCTCGTCCTGCGTGAGCCGATCCAATCTACGCAGTATGCTTTCGATCTCGCTGTCCCCCAACAACTTCTTTGCGAATTTCTCTGTATTGATTTAAAGAACAAGAACCAATATACGTGGTAAGGAAGCGCTTACTGAATCGCCCTTGCTTAATTTGTTTCTTCGCCTGCGAAAGGATAGAAAGTAATTCGATCATTATCTTCACGATTATCTCCGTCATCGAAGAGCCCAAAGTGATCTGGGTATAAATTTCGAGGCGTTTGAGGAAGTTTCCGATGCATTCAAAGAGTTCAAGGAGAGCGTCATAGCTCGCGCTGACTCCTTCGGCCGCCTGATGTGATCGGATATCAGAGGGGTGGCCCGTCGATACAAACGTCAGAAAACACGCACGGTGAAGAGGACATTGATCCCGACGAAGACCAACTTTGCAGGTTGGAACGGAATCTGGTGGAGAAAGTTTTAAAAAAAAACGTGACGATCGCTTGCGGCTCACCAGACTAGTTGCCTCACCAAGAATTCCGGAGAAGGCATGAACGAATGAGACAATCGGGTTAAGGCAATCGATGAACTTCCGATTCTTGTCCCGATACTCCTTGAACTCGTCCCTGTTCCTTTCGAGTAGCTGAAGGACGGCACCAGGAGAGTCACAGCCGCTTATCTCTTCGGCGAACGGATTATCCTGCAGATCTATCTTCATTTGGTCGGCATAATTATCCAACGCATCGCGAATCAACTGAAGGTTCGGGGAAGACATAGTTGGCCGTAGTCGAGTTCGGTGAGGGCTGCTGGTTGCAATCGATCGCAGCGTTCGTCAGGCGGAACCAAATCCGAGGTCCGACAAGGTCCGATGGGACTAGGCGCCGGTCAGTCGCCGGTCGCGGGCGTGATAGGCTTGGTGATAGGCCTCGAATGTCGCAGTCACCAAGGACTACAGTAGGAATACTCTGAACGGTAGTAGTCTCTGTATGTCGTCGGTGATGATTAATATCTGTGGGACTGCTAGTCCGAGGTTCCGTAGGCGATCTTCCTGGCAACTCGCACCAGTTGGTGATTGTCCAACACCGACTCTCGCCAGTTGGCAATCCCGGGCCTACCATTGCTGTCGAAAGGGTGATCGAGTCCGAACTCGAAATAAGTACTAGGAAAGAATAAAAGCACTTTCCAAAAAAAAAAAAATACTATGGCTTCATCACGACAAGACTGAAAATCTAGTTTTTGGGTGGGAAACGACAAGAACGTCACACTCGCTCCAAGTACAACATACATGGCTCAACTATGACCCCCGCCCCGACCTAGTCATCCTTCTTCCCCGTGTCCCTCGGCGGCGGCGGCGGGGCCGCAAAGCCACTCAACGGCGAGCGCGGCGTAGGTGGGAAGTAGCCAAAGGCAGGTGTACCAAGTCCTGGCGTACCAAGTCCCGGCGCTGGCGAGCCTAGCGTAGCCGCCGTCGCCGGCGTGCGCAAGCCACCACCAATGGGACCGCCTGGCGGGCCAGGGGAGAGCCCGAGCCCGGACGGCGGGCCGGGGTAGCCGCCGGATGGCGTGCGGCCAGAGAGTGGAGGCGGTACCGTGGCAGGCGAGTAGGGGGAGTACGGCATCGGCGAGCCCGCGGGAGAGCTGGCATAGCTCGAGACCCCGCTGTAGGTCGAGCCGTAGGGCGATCCGCCCTCTGCCCAGCCGCTTGGGCGCAGCGATGCGTTGCTCGGGCGCGCGCGGAGGGCCCCGCCAGTCCATTTACTCCGTAGGCCGCCTCGTGAGGAATCGGGCGTCGGTGCGATGCTACCCGTGTCGTCTGGCCCTGCGACGGCCAATATCACCCGGTCTGTTGCGCGGAGGCCCCACGATGCGCAGACGAATATGCCACCGATAACGCCGACACAACTATGGTACGGATATGAGACAGCGAAAGGATGTAAATGGAAGAAGGGTGGCGCACCGGATGAAGAATTGGGCGAGTGTGGTAGTGCGCTGGATGAGGGTGAGACGGACAGGTTCAATATCAAACTTGAAGAAGATCCCCGGGACACCCGAATGGGGGCTGAGCTTCCGTTCATAGTGTGTGACACTATACTGATTTGTATGTAAAGGCGCAGTGCGTGGGGCAACATAGGTTGTTGGGACGACACGGAGGTAATATTGATACGCGACAAATTCTGTAGGGACATCAGCGGCTGGGTTCTCGGGAAGAGAGCGACGCACCATCGTGAGTGATTTCAAATGAATTGTCGAGAGGTTGAGTGATCTCTGGGAAATGCTTTCCGAAAGAGAATTCCGTGATAACGTGTGACAGGTTCATAACTGTGAAGCCTATCAAAACGAGCTCAACAAAGAGGGGAAGAGAACATACGGCTGTGGTCAACATGAAGGGGACTACTATAGCCATGGCCGAGTGTAGTGATGTGGAGGTTTGCTGATCAAGGACGCATTGATGAGGGTCGCATTTGAATCACATGGAGGCGCACCACTAATTCTCTTGACGGCAAGCGAGCCATAAATACGGCACGCACTGCCGTCTCGAACATGATTGTAGGTAGGTTTGTACAAATCTTGGGAGCGGCGGAAGAGTGCAAAGAAACCACGCGACTTGCGGGACTCGGCAATTGCTTGCCGTGCGGTGAGGGCCTCGGCGTGTTCTCTAATTAGAATATATGAGACCGGTCCAACCGAATTTCTGTAGCGACTCACTTGAGTGTGGTGGCCTGTCCGATGTCAAACAGGGTCTGTACAGGAATCAAGAAGTTAGTTGGAGTGTCGACGAAGTATATGCTACATACGCCGTCCCGGTGGAATCCCTTGCTGAGGTATAATCTGTCACCAACAACGTCACGCAGGTCGACCGTCAAGTCTAGGAATACAGTCAGCATCCTGAGGTCGCGCAGGGAGGCATAATACGCACATCTGCAGGGCATATTGACAATCAAATCGACATTGACGTCCAAATAACTTGCGGGGGTGTGATCCACGCCAAACTCGTAATCTGGCCAGCCCCATACGAACTCGCCAATATCATTCGCGACGAGAAGAAGAGCAATGAAGGCAATAAAGAGGGTGAGGAAACCGCGCTCGCTTGAGCGGGTACGATATGTCGATGGGAGTTTGGGGAAAGCATCGAAACTCTTGAGTGTTGCAGGTGCAACAGCGTCGATCTTGTCCAGGAGTGAGAGTTCCTCATGCGGGTCCATGCCTGCGACCGACTAGAAAGGGAAGAGCGACAGGGCGTTTTAGAAAGAAATATTACAACGTTGAGCTGTGCAAGGTTACGTGGTAATACGCTCAAGCTGATGTGGCAGGACCCCGGAACCACACACCCTTTCGAGATCTTCTGTCACCCCCTTCCTCGTCTCACTAACGATGGGCAAACTTAACATCGCTCACCACAAATCGTATCACCCGTATCGACTCGACAACATCGAGCGGGTCCGTCGTGATGAAGAAGCCGCAAAACTCAAGCAGACAGAAGACACTGATCGCGCACTCGTAGCCGTACGTCTACGTCTACTCTATACCCGTGATGATCACAACTCCCTGCAGGACGCCGAATCTCGTCTGGATGCGCTACGTTCGCGCGCTGGCATTAACCCACCACACTCCCCACCGCCAGGCGATGGAGATGCTGAGTGCCCTGCGCCGCCCGTCGCATCAGGGTCAGGGTCTTCTTCCATCACCCTGTCTAATGGCCATATCAACCTCTTCGCCGACCTCGAGGAGCACAGCGCGGCCCTCGCAGCGCGGGCCTCGAAGTCCAAACCAGCAGTGACCGATGCGGACCGCGGCGTCGCGCTCGCCCCGACCAAGCAGGACCTCAATCCATGGTACTCGTCGTCATCCACCCCCAAAGAAAACGACAACGACAAAACGGCCGCAGCGCGAAGGTGCGTCTCCCTCCCTCTCCCTATCTTTTGTATCGCGAGAGTGGCCATCTGAATTATGCCGTGTTACCGTCCGCACAGACAGCGCGATCTGGCGCGCCAAGTCCGAGCTGACCCGCTCGCCTCGATCCCCTCGCACCTCATGCGGCCCTCCCGCACGACGTCTTCGTCGCTACCACCACCACCCCGAAACTACCCACCGCGCAGCCGCCACCCACAGCCGCCTCAGCCTCAGCCACCACAGCCGCAGCCGGCCGCGTCGTCCGCCTCGCGCGAGGGGCGCCTGGCACGTGAGTCAGCCGAGCGAGAACGCGCGCTGGCCCTTGTGCGGCGCAAGCAGCGCGAGCGCGCAGAGAGCGCCACTGCGACGCCGAGCACAGTGCACGGCGGCTATGCAGACGTGTTTAATCGGCTCGAGGTGGAGGACGCACATCGTGAGCGCGACCGTGCGTGGCGCCAGCGGCGATGGGAGGACGACGCCGGTATCGGCCGGCGCCCACGGTCGAATCGGCATTGAAGTGTCCTGGAATCGGTCTCCGCACTGTCATCCTTGTATTTTTGGCTCAGACATCGAGCGTGCTACTCGTAAGACCTTTTGGGGCGCGGGTCTATCTGAAGGAGGAACGAAAATACCAAACAGACCTCCCCACAATGCAAGTCTGCTCAGCAGCACGCGCCTTATTCCATGCAGCCCGCGAAAGACGTGTAGCTGCGACACGAATTTAGGCTTACCCTATGGAGCACTTAACAACATGCAATATCTCCTGTAACTTCCATCCTGCGTTGTATATACAGTACTGCCCAATAGGACATCTCCCCGCTCCTGCTGGGCTTTACAATGGGCAAATCGGGTCACGTGGTGTGCCAGAGAAATCAGGTCAAAGTCAGTATGATGCATCTACTTGCTGCATCTGCGATGGCATTGATGCTGTGCTTCTACTTCGTCTCCACTTGTACCTCATCGGTCAAGTATTCCTACTTAGTGTGACTGCGCCGTGCGCCGTCACAAGCAAGCGCGCGACCCGCGTTTACTGTTCTAATTGTGGCGATCATTCATCTCAAAATAGCTGCTCCAGCATTCTGCGGAAGCGAGGTGTCCCGAGACCCGTGACCTGCGTAGCCCAGGGTCATCCAACATCGAAAGTGAAGAAGTATCCAGTCTGGTGGAACGCACAGGGTCCCATCCAACGATGGCGGAGAATCCATCCATGTTGCAGCCCGGATTCGAGCCCTCTGTGATATCGATGAGACCCTGGGAGCCCCTTCCGTACAGCCAGGGGTTGAGGAAGCCGAGAGGGCCCTGACCTGTCAAAATCAGCCAGTCATTAAGCAGCGAGATTATGCCCGCCACAACCTGTAAATTGGCAGTCAGGTCAAGGACGGACGACCCAAATAGGAGGAGGGAGGAGAGACAGACGCACGGGCGTCGCTAAACTCGTACCGCTCGCCTCATGCTCGTTGCCGTTTAAGAAGATCCGGAATCCGACGGCCTGCGCGGCGATGTCGGGGATGCCGCGGCCAGAAGGGCTGTACCAAGTACAAAATACGAATGGGGTAGACGAGGTCACAGAAGCGAACACACTTGTAAAGGCCTTGATACCGGTTCCCGAGGTCCTGGAGGAATGTGGACGCGGCCTCCTCCTGGTACGTCGGGCGCTCAAAGTAGTCCGAGAAGCCGCCGCCGGAGAATTCCGCTGCGACCTCCGGCTCGTAGTCCGTCGTTCCGCCGACGACGGTGATATAGGGACCTGCAAAAGCGTGGCGATGCGGTGAGCGTCCTGGACCCGCACTCGTGTACTACGTCCAATCCGAGAAAATTCGCCACACGTACAGGTTCCGGGAAACGTGGGCATGAACCGGACGGTGCCATCGTCTCTCAGGCAGGTCCCTAGGCCGATGCCGTCGTTACCACTCGACTGGAGGACGCTGACGCCACGTACACCGAGCTTCGCAATCTGATCGCACACATGGGTCGCATATTCCCTCGAGAGGAAACGCTCTTCAATGCTGTACGATATGCTGATGGTCTGAGGGATGTTCTCCTGGTCGAGGATGTATTCCAGCCAGGACACGAAATCGCCATCCATGCCCGACGGCCCTTGGCCGGTGTTGTAGAAAATGTGAGGGGTTGGATACGCCATGGCCTCAGCGTATTGGATGACCATGTTTGCCTCTTCGTGTGGGTGGGTCGGGTCGTACACCCCGCCGTTGACCTCTACGACGTTGAACGTCGCATCTTCTGCTTCGGAGAGGTATTTGCGCATGAACGCCCCCAGGTCCGCCTGGCTTGGATATTCCCCTAAGAATCCCGCGATCCCGAGCACATTCTCGCCCCGAGTATTGGGTGTATACGCTTCCGTGTCGTACAGCCAGCGCAGGAACGATGGCGTGACGGGATTGACTTTTGCACGGCTCGATAGCATCGTCGCAGGCCCTCCCGATGTCGACTTCACTGCTGCCCTGTCAGAGCGATTCCGCAGTGCCTGCCATTGCGTGCGCAGGGAGACAAAGGACGTCGTAGGCGCTACAGTCAACACGTGCCAGTGCAGCGCCACGGGGAGCGAATAACCGACAGTGCGGATAATGGTCTCGCCCCTCTCGACGTGCCTGTAGAGCTGGTACGATGCGCCGAGGAGAGTGTTGGCCTGGGTCACGGACACGGCTTTGAGCATCAGTGTATTGCCGCCGTGCGTCATAGAAATGGACGAGGAGGATATGCCGTGGTGTTCGAGCCAGGAATTCACGAGCTCGAGCGTTTCTGGATGCGGTATGACGAGGTCAGTCACCTGCTCCCTAGTCAGATATGCACGATATCTATATCGGAGCAGTGGCACTCGTGAAAACATGCGTTAGCGGAGGAGTGTGGTGGACGTACCTTGGATGCCCGGGTTCACTAACATCATTAAGCGCGTCGACCACAGCGTCCTCACGCTGAGGCCTGAGAGCGATGTAAAGGTCGATTGTAGTGCCAGAAGGCGGGCGGCCCAGGGTCTCCCAGTTCTTCGGGACGGCGTTCCAGGAGTGCTTGATGCGCATGTCGTCCCAAGGCGGTGAGGGGGGCTTCGCAAGGCTACCAAGAAGAACAACGACAACGACAAAGAGGACAGAGACACAATGATGGTACATGATTAGAGGGTGTGATATGTCGTCTACTATAAAATAAGTTCGTGAGGTTGAGGAGAAGGCCCGAAGTTCAGTGTAAGGACACGGTGGGAGCTTTTATGGTGCATCTCTGTATCGGAACTAAACTCGAGGGTCAGAGGTAGAAGTGGGCCAAGAAGTGAGCACTGTATTACCGCGGGTTGCATTAGGTTGTGCCGAGGTGAATAGAATACTCCATTGACTGGGACGGGATTGGGCGAGGGTAGGCTAAAGTCTGACCAAATTTATGTCCGAAATGAGGGTGGGATCTGGGAAAACCGCCAGCAAGTGAATGGTAGTGGCGGCCACCGCCACAGAGAAGGTCTAATGATACAAACTTGGATACAACGCGAGTTCAAAAAAAAAAAAAAAAGATACAACGCGTTCCTGAGGCCTTGCCTGAGGCTAAGAAGAATGCCGGGGTCCGGAAGTTCAGAGAGATCTATGGTGAGCTCTTATGAGGCATTTCTACAGGGGAAGTCAACGTTAATGAACGTTAATGAACTCGGGAGCCGCACAGGTAAAGGAGTAAGGCCGCGGGTTGCTTTCCCAGTCGATTTTGATGTGGGGATAGGCACTGTACTGAAGTCCGACCTACGTCATACAAATGAAATATCTGAAGCTTCAGCTTCTACAACGAACCCGAGGCCTGAGACATCCTCTCCTGAGAGCCCCGTCACGGTTCAATCCTCTTCAAAGTTCCTGTCGCGCGGCATCAACCAATTTTCATGGACGCGGCGGGAGAAGGCATCCATGGCAGCTCAGTTGCCCTTGGATCCGCGGTCATGCGGCTCATGCCGGTCGTGGACGGTATGAACAAAGCTTAAGGCTCCGGACAGACTCCGGATAAACCCTGAAGCTAGTACTGACTATACTTGTTAACTGTGCTGGCCCAGATGGGCGGGATGAAGGTCATCAGACTCCGTTGTATCTGGTATCTTCTGCCGGACACCTCGACATTGTTCAGCTGCTAGTCCAACACTTGTTTTGTTTGGAATCCATCAAAGTGTGCCTTGGGGTACGATCCTGATCTTTCGTCTCCACTTCGTGACGATCAGCCAATGGACACCCCGGGGTCGCGAAGTTGCTAGTCAAGAACCGCGCAGACGTCTACCGCTCTCAAAAAACACCATTACATCATGCATCGGCGAGGTCGCGCGTTTCCTCATTGAGTGCCGAGCGATTGTAAAGGTCGAGAATGCTGATCTCTCGCTCTCCACTTCATGACGCATCGGCCGGTGGACATCTCAAGGTCGCGGAGTTGCTAGTTGAGCACAGCACAGACGTCAATAAACAAAAACTGCTGTGGAGACATCCGGTAACGGATGGCTCAAGTTCGCGCGTTTCCTCATCAAGTATGGGTCAGACATGGACTCGAGAGAATGGCGAGGGGCAGACATCACCACATGCGGCGGCAAGAGGGGGACACCTGGATGTTGTGGAGCTGCTACTGGAGTCCGGATATCAATCTGCGGGATGGTAACAATGAGCTCCCTCTCGACGTCTCGCAATGGGAATGTTCGCAAGTTTTCTGGCCAAGCGCATGGGTTTGGCCCCACTTGAGGGAGTACACTAGGATGGTTTACCGAATGACAGCCCATATGCCCATTGGCTGTTGCCAGAAGATAGAAAGAGTGGAAGTGACGAGGATACCCCCGATAACGGAGATGAGAAGACACCCCGTGTTGCGGCATTGCCCAATCTTCGGTTTTGTTCGGTTTTGTTGTTTTTCTGGTTTTTCTGGAACAAGTGGTGTATACAGCTAATGACGTAGCTTAACCTGCTTTAACAATTCTCCTGTGTTTAGCCTAAACACGCTGATGCGGACTTTGGAGGCTCAGAAATTCGAAACGGATGCGAGGGAAAGTAATGCGAAACGCATCGTCCTCACAGCTGTGCGTGCGTTGCGCGCATGCACACGCGCATACGCGCCGGCTGGCACCACGTCCCTGCACGCTCGCACCCACCCACGAAGCCAACGACGAGCGTGCGGCCGCCGCATGAGCCGGATCAGTCAGGAGCACCGCAGCCACGGCGCCGCTCCTCACATCACTTCGCCAGCACGACGCGCCTGCACTGTAAATTCCGCAAGCCGTCCCGTCGTGTAGTCCACGGCGACTTCAGCGCCGGCGAGCGCGTTCTGGGACGCGGCAACGACCACATGCGCGCCTGCATGGGACGAGGAATCCGCGGAGGGCGAAATGCGAATAGGATGTTTTCGCATGGCGCCGTGACACACCCTCTCCTCTCGCGATTCAGATCGGTTCCATCAGCGCATCAGCGCCGAACAGGGAGGAAAGAGGAAATGATCACCGAGATCACCGAACAGAACCCGCGCCGACCACACTCCTCGCGCGTCCTATCATAGAAAAGGCTTGTTGCTCGGCGGGTCCAGCTCAGCACGATTCTCCACAGCCCCGCAAGCTCCGACGGCCTAGGCAAACCTACCGCGCGTCAGGACCAACTCGGCGAGGGGCTAACTCGTGCTCTCAGGGCGAATGGGCGCAAGGGGGTGCGCAGTCAGGGAGAGGCAGGGTGGCCCATACGGGGAAGGGGGAAGGGCACGGACGCGCTCGTCGATCAGGAGGCTTTCTCGTGATCGACGGTGATTTCGGGTGCGTCCCGTGGGCGACAGGTGTGGGTACTCGTTCAGTGTTATTCATAAATACCGTCATCGTGTGGTGACACGCTCTGCAGTGACCTGCAAGTGCTGACATCGAGGACAGGATACTGTAATGCCGGTCCGAGACAAGCACCCGGCAATCAGACGAAACGAAAACAGAATCAGCGTCGAGTGTGATGTGGCTATCAAACAAACCCTAGCTGCAACTGCCTGTGTCAGACTTCTGGTTAAGGAAAAGGTTGGATCGCATGCACGGTCATATCGTCCTGTTGTGCAACAAGGGAAACGATGCGTAGACAAAAACAGCCAATAAAATAATAAACAAGAGGGGCAGGCGGGGGAAAGGGGGGAAGAGAGACGTCCGTGATGCAAAGTGTACAATACCATCATTACTGTAGATATACTTCACCTCGTCAATACTACATATATTGGTATACCGATAGTCGTCGTCACAATAAAAAATGAAAGCTCGCGCTCGCCGTACAAAACAATGTGTATCCGAGCGTCTAAAACTCCGGTGCTTGTTCACCGGTAACTCGGAGGCGGGGAGAACGCGCGCGGTGGCGTTGGCCCCGACGAGTGCGGATCCTGACGCTGCGCTGCTGCTGCTGCTGCCGAGTTCCCCGTAAAGTGCTCCGGGTGGTACGTCACATACTGCGCCTCCGTGCTCAGTCCCGGTGAGCGCGTACGGCGCCTAGCCGAGCGCGGCGACTGGGGTGGTGGCGGGAAGGACGATGCGGGGTCGGGGGACGACGCGTGGGGCGTGTACGTTCCCGGGGCGGGGTCTGGTGGCGGCGCTGTCTTGGGAGTGCGCGCGTTGGTCCATTCGTCCTCTGGGTCTTGCGACGCCGTCGCAGCGGCTGCAGCTGCAGGCGAGGCGTATAACGCTGACGGGCTGAACGACGGAGGGCGCGGACGCGGAGCATGCAGACGGGGATCAGGGGAATAGCCGATGGCGCGGCCCGTCTCGTCCCATTGTTGATGTTGATTGCTGGGCCCTCCATACGCGTCCCTCTCTGGGTCGTACGGCTGTAGCGGGATATCTGAATCAGATGGGTTCGGGTTAAACGCGGATACGCTCGATTGATTGTTGTTATAGTAAGACGGGCCGAGCTCCATCTTTGCTTGCCTGAAAAGCGTACCATTCTAAGTTTAAAGGCGTACAAACGACAGCGCGGAGGGACGAACCGAGCTTTACGACGCTCATATATCACTGCAGGCTTGACGCGATTCAACTCGCGGTAGATGTACCATGCAGCAACGATGGTGACAATCGTGGTGATTGTGATCACCGAGTAGCTCGCTATGCGTTGGGCAACCGTTTCCTCTGCGGGACGTAAGCGATGGAAATTACAGTTAAGGAGCACGAAACGTACTCGTTCCGGACCCTTCGATGATAACGCCGATGTATACGGTAGCAAGTTGCTTTGGCAAGGACAAAAATGCGGCTAAAGCAAAGGTCCACACGCTCATGCCGCACGTAGCGAATACGGCAGTGGTAACTTGCCAACGAGAGACGTCAGCCATCCTGTCGCCCAAGGAGAACGCAAGAATGAGGGGACATACAGTGACCAGGGATGGCACTGAAACGAGCGACGAGGGCGATCTTGAAGCCACCCTCGCGAACGACTCGCGCAAGACACCCATATTGCATGTTTGTCTTTTCGAGCTTGTCACCACGAGCGCGACAACAGTATTTGAAGGCGCTTTATGATGCGCGCACGAGAGGTCGTCAGCCCGCGGACGAAGATGATAAGGATTTTACGTACTAGAAATTGCCCAACTCGCCAAGGAACGTGCCAGCCGCGACGATGGCAAAACCTATCCAAAGACCCCAGACGACGCCACACAGAATCGCGACGATCTCGTGGCCGAAGAGCTACCGGGCATAATCGTCAGCGGTGCGGAGCGCGATCCGAACAGGCAGTCGAAGAATGGCACACACCGGAGGGAAAGATATGACGAAGAGTATGGCTATCGGAATCGACCACCCACCGGGAAGGCTGGCGAAGAGGATTCGATCAGTAAGAGGCGTAGAGCCGAAGCAACGGCAGGACGAAAGAAGACTGTTGGGAACGGCGGATAGTCGGTAACCTCGCTTGGCAGCCCCCAGAAGCCTTGGCGTCCCGTCGTCTAGAGCACGACTGGCGAGAAAAGAAAAAACCACCGAACAAAGGCTCACCTTTTAACCTTGTGCGCCATGGGAGTGAGCTTGTCGACAATTTGATGATGGAATACAGTGATGAAAAGGGTTATCGCAGTGAGGATGACGGCAATCACATAGTACCCTGAGGAAGTTAAGGAAGGAATGTCAGCGAGGGACGACAGAGGGACTGAAGGACATACATAGCCACTCTCGACGGAACCAAAAACGCCAGGAGGTCATGGACTTCCAATCGAACAGACCGTTGCGGGCGAGCTCGGCGGCCTCGCTAGGCGTAGGACTGGGGGTGCGCGAAATACGGTTTGAGGCGAACTCGTACTTGCCATGTACTGTTGAGGACGAGTCGTCGAAGGAATACGGAGCTGAGGAGCCGTTGGGAGGGTACAGGTAGGGGTCATTCGCGCCAGGCTGTTGTCCATATGCCGGATATGGTGAAGACATGTTTGCCCAAACCGAAAGAGATAAAAGGAGAGACGGAAAAGTGTTCAAAAGCCGAAGAGATAGAGGTAGAGATAAGGAGAGGGAACGGGGGAGGAAGGGGGGCAATGAGGAGCGAGTGGGTGACAAAGAATATGAGTTATTCAAGTGCAGCTAGCCGTTTCGTTTCTACCCTGTCCCATCACAATTGTCTCACATCAAACTCGTTCTACGTATCATACACATCTGTAACTCTCAACACCGTCATTATCACCCCGCACAGCTCGTCCGGGGTCATCGCGGCGCTGCGGCATGTCCGCTCTATTTGCGCTTTCATATATAACGGCATTCCTGTGCGGTGGCTTCGGGGCTGCGTAATTTTGACTGCCCTGCCAGATCACGGACATCTCGCCTGTTGAGTTGAACAGATTGGCACCGACTCCGACTCCTGTTCTTCATTGTTGGGTCCGAATATCTTGTTTCCAGCTCGCGTCGTCTTCTCTTCAGTCCTTCTGCAGCCTACGTTCTCCGTTAATACGAGGTTTAGAGCGCGAACGAAGACCTGGAC
The DNA here is from genome assembly GCA_021524915.1 of Lactarius akahatsu. Classification (NCBI taxonomy): domain Eukaryota; kingdom Fungi; phylum Basidiomycota; class Agaricomycetes; order Russulales; family Russulaceae; genus Lactarius; species Lactarius akahatsu. Next base: position 3,430 of record JAKELL010000578.1, on the reverse strand, counting down.
TTGTTCAGTCCCGCATGGCATCATGACAGTTCAGCAAGATTCACAGTACGGGATCAAGGGCTCGGGTTATGACTTCGAGTTCGCGCATTCGCTTGGCGGTACACGTGCATGCGAAATTGTAATGTAATCAGATAATATAATTTTATATCTCCGAAATACACAGGTCGGATATGGTGTAACGGTTAACATTGCCGCCTCTCACGCGGCAGCTCGGGGTTCGACTCCCCGTATCCGAATTTTTGCAATCCCCACCCACATTGGAGAAAAATGCCCGTTCGTTGTAGCAGGAGGTAGTCAACGTAGTGAGATGCTCAAGGAGATGCTTGGGCCTTATTCTATTACAATTATTTTATTGTACGATTCCCTGTTGCTGGTGACACGAACTGAACACTGCTTATCAAGTCGCTGACTTGGTCGACTGATGACTCTCGCTGACTTTATATCATGGCAGTCTTTCACTTCGGATACAGTGAAGTCCTTGGTGGTCCCGTAACTAATCCCTGGGTGGGCCGACACCATAAAGCTTCCATAAATCAAAGGCAAGGGTGAACTTCAAGTTGAACCGCATGGTCTCATGTAAGATTTGCCAACGTGGGGGTCTATCTACATCTGATGCATCCTGATCTATTTGTACACATGCAATCCATCACGGGTCTCCAGCTGTATATTCGGCACAACATCCCTTGATGCTTCACGACATCAAGCGCCCCCGCGCCTAGGTGGGAGTCGTGAGACTTCATCAGATGACTCGTGGCCTGAGCCCTCGTTCCACGCGCCGCCACCTCTCTGTCGTCCCCTTCAAATATTGTCCATTGAACTCGTATTCTCAGAGAGAATGTCTTCCGCCCACTTTCGATTAATCGTAGATGCATTGGATGCCTATTCCAAGGAGACCGGGATAGACATTGCCGAACATCCATTCGCCACCGAGCTCCAAGTCATCGACTCTTCTGATGAAGTGTTTCGGCTTCTTGAGGCCAAGGCGAAAGAACTCAAAGACTATCGAGGAGAAAAGTTAACGGACTGCCTCCGCTTCATAATAAATACACTGTATATACTCAGTGACGCTCTTGGCGAGGCAGTTAGTCTGGTGCGTCACTGAAAGACCATGGTTTTCTGCGGGCGTATCATTTATCATCTATGCTCCAAGGCATCGTTTCCACCCGCAAAGATGATCTTCGTTGGGCTTCATGTCCTCCTCACGGTGCGCATCCTTACTATTTCCGGCTTTATCCTTGCGATAGCTGCGTATTTAGGTTACTAGTGCCATCACTTCTGGATACGACGCTCTCGTTGGCCTCTTTGAACCCCTCGAAAGTTTCCTCAAACCCGTCCAGATTCTTTCCGAGATGCCCAAGACAGCTTCGACAGCGGGTGTGATCTTGAAAATCATGGTTGAAGTACTCTCCGTACTTTCCATAGCGACGAAGCAGGTGGAGCAAGGAGAGCTCAGTAAGTGCGGTTTCGTCTGCGAATTCGCCATTTCTCAGCGCACTACAGAGAGTCTTGCAGAGAAGCTGTTCGGTTCAGGCGACATCGGGGCTGTGTTGCAGAGGCTGAACCAACTCACCCAGGACGAGGCCCGCATGACGGTGGTCCAAATTCTAGAGGTCGTCCATGGTCTCATGTACAATATGAAAGTAGCCCTAGGCGGTACGCGGTGCTCGTCTGGCTTGTTACCTATGTTCTGCTAAATTGTTTTGCAAGTAGACGGAGAGTCGTCTCTTGGTGTCGTTCGACCAGCTCTGGGTTTGTCCGGCGTGAATTGTTATTGTCCTTTCTTAGGCTAATTATGTCGGTCGACAGTTACGATGCACGAGACGGTGGATGCAGTAAACAAAGTTACTCGTCCGTTTGTTCTGCTTGCATCGGTAACCGCCCGAGCTGAACTGGTCATGCAGACGGTCACAGACTCAGGGAAAATCGAAGGTGGCTCGCACCCCCAGACCCGTCAACAAACTACAACATTGCGCGCCGCGATGCCCATGAGGGGACCGCAATGTGGTTCTTCCAGGGCAGTACCTTTCGTGATTGGAGGGTGACCGGTTCTCTCATGTGGATCCATGGTATACGTACGCGCTTCAAACCTTTCGGTGGTTGCTAGTCGCTAACGACTGATATTCTAGCCGGATCTGGGAAGAGTGTCTTGTGGTGCGTAACGCGTCTTTTTTTGTCGTCCTTCTCTATTCATATTGTTGTTCAGCTCCTCTATAATTTATGAACTTATGTTTCTGCGTGAGGCTGGGCTAGCCTTGGTGGCCTATTTTTTCTTTGATTTTAGGGACCTCAACAAGCAACGTCGACACGAATTCCTCTCCTCTCTTCTTTGCCAGCTCAGCGCCTCGTCCTACCTGTGCAGTGAGGTGTTGTTTAATCTGTATTCGTCTCACGATGAGGGGGCACGACTGCCTAGCGATGATTCGCTTACGCGGTGTCTCCTGGATATGCTCCAGGTGCAGGGACAACCGGAAATTTATATTATTGTAGACGCTCTCGACGAATGTCCCAACGACAGCGGGATGCTGACCCCGCGTAACTCGATGCTTGACTTTCTGAAGGCTCTCGTCGATTTGCGACTTCCAAATGTTCATATCTGTGTCGCCAGTCGCCCGGAGGTCGATATTCAAGATGTTCTTGAACATTTGGTGACGTTCAGTGTGTCACTTCATGATCAAAGTGGACAAAAGAAAGATATCTTGTCATACATCAATGCGTTCGTGTGCGCTGCCAGTGACAGTGGTACGGCGATTGAGAAGATGGAGGGACCAGGATAAGCAGTTTGTTATCGATAGACTCTCAGATAAAGCAGACGGCGGGTAAGCAACCGCTGTCACAGTTACCAAAAAGAGCCTCTAGAAATGCTTCCCGCAGGTTTAGATGGGTTTTCTGTCAGTTGGAGGTCCTACAACACTGCTTTCCTCAATCCATACGGAGAACGTTGAATGAAATGCCGAAATCGTTGGACGAAACGTACGAACGCGTGTTACGTACGCTTAACAAACGGATGGAGCAGTTCGCATACCGCCTTTTCCAATGCCTCCTCGTATCCGTTAGACCACTGCGTGTCGAGGAGCTTGCGGATATTCTGGCGGTTGATTTCGATGCCGAATCGCTCCCCGTGTTCATCCCAGATCGGCAATCGGAACACGCGGAGGAAGCTGTCCTTTCTACGTGCTCAAGTCTTATCACCCTCGTCGACGTGAACGGGTCTCGGGTTGTCCAATTCTCACATTTTACAGTCAGGGAATTCTTGACATCGGACCGCCTTGCCACAACTATGGGTACTACATCTCGTTTTTACATCGTTCCCCACTTGGCACACACCACGCTCGCTCAAGCTTCCCTCAGCATCTTATACCACCTTGACGACCACATCGACAAGGACAGCATTGAGCACTTTCCGCTAGCCGTTTACGCTGCCCGACATTGG
>JAKELL010000577.1:0-23617 GCA_021524915.1 Lactarius akahatsu | reverse complement strand
TCCTGAGGGACCATGGCAGATAGTCGGAGTCGATCTAATCGGCCCACTACCCATGTCACGTGGAAAGGACATGATCCTTAACATAGTGGATCATTATACAAAACAGATCCATCTATTTCCAGTGACGTCCCAAATCACGGCTGATGGGGTAGCATCCATCTACTTCGAGCAAGTCTTCCCCTTGCACGGGATCCCCAAGAAAATCATCAGTGACAGGGGACCCCAGTTTGCTGCAAGGAGCATGCGGGCATTATACAAGCGACTAGGGATAGACGCAGGCCTTACTACCGCCTATCACCCTCAAGCTAATGGACAGGTAGAGCGCAAAAATCAAGAAGTAGAAGTCTACTTGCGCTGTTCATTAGTAAGAGGCAGGATGATTGGGCAGACCTGCTCCCTACAGCGGAATTCGTGGTCAATAGTAGACTCAACTCAGCCAGGGGCACACCCCCTTTGAGCTACTATACGGTTACACACTGGACTTCACCATTCCCGCTGGTAGGCCCACTGGTATCCCAACGCTCGATAAGCGACTACACACCTAGTTTCCACAAGAAGGGATGCAGAGGCAGCTCTACGCCTAAGTAAAAGGCGAATGCAAACAGACGTTGAACAAAGACACAAGCCATACGTCTTCAACGTCGGGGAAAGTCTGGTTGCAAGCTAAGCAAATAAAGATACACCAGCAGTCGTCCAAACTGGGCCCAAACAACTAGGCCCATTTGAAGTCACTGAAGTCAAAAGTGACGTCGACTACAAGCTTGCACTCCCCCCTGCATTACGGATCCATGATGTATTTCATGTAGACCGCCTCTCCCCTTACAAGGGAAACGAAGTTAACGGGCTTATGCCACCTCCACCTGAACCCATCACAGTCGAAGGGGAAGAAGAGTACGAAGTAGACCACATAAGAGATTCCAAACTCTTTGGTCGCACTCTTAATACCTAGTTCGCTGGAAAGGTTACGGTGAAGGCGAGGACACTTGGGAGCCAGCAAAAATCTAGCGCACGCACGGATAAAGTCAAGGAGTTCCACTCCTCAAACCCGGGCGCACCTAGAAAAATAGCAGCTCTCATCTACGCGTCCTTGCCTTGGCAAGCATCTCATAGTACACAGAGGCCAACGCGGACGTCGACCCTTAAGAAGGGGGGTGATGTCATGGACGCGTATATTATTTTCCTATTTTTCTGTATTTTTACGGATTATTTAAGGAAGATAAGAAGGGCCAAAGTACGAGATATCGTCAGTCACATGTTGCCACCATGTGCACCTATAAGCACGTGACCCTGGGACAGTTGCACCCTTAACGGGACAAACCCGGTCACATTCCATTTACGTATGGACTCTCAGATTGGTAGATAAGGAAGGAACATTCTAGATAGTTCTAGACCTCGCTTAGTAGTTTACGCTTACTCGCTGTATTAGGTTTTACTCAGCAAGATAAGGCATCGCGTCAGCGCTATGACAAGTGCATCAGTCAGCACAATAGATAGCGCTATTATTAGACACGACGCGTCAGCTCCTGAGTCATGGAGTCTTACTATACACTTAGTAAGTGTTCAGACTCAATTCAAGCTCAGCCACAGTAGCGTATATAAACTCTCCTGTAGCGTCCTGAGTGGAACCAACTTGTCCTCTTGGTTCTCCACTCAGGTGCGCATTCCTTGTATTCCTTACTCCTTACCAATCTAACTTGTCCTCTTGGTTCTCCACTCAGCGTACCACAGTGTGACCTTGACATCTTGAGTTCTTGCATAAAGACTCTGAGTTGATTGTCCCTCCGCTGTGACTGTGCGTTAGCACGTGATTTATCTCCGCGCCAGGCTTGGGTGTGCTCACCTGACAGTTCACTTTATTTCCAGTTCACACTTGAGCTTGACGTAGCGAGGTGTCATACCGCTACACCTTCATGTGCGCTGTTCATCATGGCCCTTCCCGGGCCTCCTCCAGGTGGTCCTCCTCCTGGGGGGTCTGGTTTGTCTGGCCCTATGGCTCGCATCAGTGCTGCGTCGTCTGCTGTCATTTGGTGTCCCGTGCTTGGGTCTATAGGAGTAGTAGGTCGGTGGGGACTCCCTCATGTGGTCGCTGTGCGGGGTCTAGTTGGAGTGCGTAGACCGGCTCTGTCTGTGTGGTTGTTATCTCGTTTGGCGGGTGTATTATAATATGCTCAGCTTGGGGAGCTTCGTTGAGCGTGATTCCTGCGGCGAGGTTTGCTAGTTCTTCCTGTTCTTCAGCGTTTACTTGGGAGAGGTGGTCCTCCTCTTCTGACTCGTTGTCGTTTTGTTCGGATCCTGAGTCTCTTTCTTCTTCTGTGGTACTGTCAGTGGTTGCCCCATTGATGGGCCCTACTCTGGTTGGGGGAACTACTTCGCTTTCTAGGATGTCACACCGGTATTCGTGGGTCATAGGTCTGACAACCGTTCGTACTCCTGTATTGTTTGTGGTGAGTATACACCAACAGGTATGTTCGTGGCTGAACTCAACTGGGTAGTAGTGACTTGGTCGGTTTGGGAAATTGACGAAGTAGCCGGTTTCTCCTCTATGTGTCCTCCACCTGGCAGCTTTCAAATAGCGTGTGGGTATGTCTCGTTCTCCTCTTCTAGGGATGGTGTATGATTGGACTTGATTCCAGCCCCAACGATCTCTGGTTGTGGGCGCCACTGTGTCGTACTGGTAGAGGGAGCTTGGTCTTAATGTTGCGTTAGGTTCGCCCTAACGGTGCTCAACTTGAGCGATGACAGAGTGGCCTCGAGCCGGGGGGCAACTTATCGGATATGGATACACGTCTTAAGCAAGAACGTGACCACTGTGGGCACTGGGGCTAGATCCACCAGGTGTACGAGTCTTCAAGCAACTTGCCTCACAAGGGCCAAGCACAGTAACAGACAGATAGCGAGGACGAGGCAGATGTTGAAGCGCAGAACTAACGAGCGAAGTGTTAATAGCAAAAGCTAAAGACAAGTAACTTCAGAGGGTGAAGGAACTCTATACCAATACTACTACACACCTAAAGACAAGTACTAAGACGTCTGTGAGTTCAAGGTAGTGTAGGGTAAGAGAGAAGGGACTTACACTTCAGAGGGTGAAGGAACTCTGAAGTGTAGAGGCGAAAACAGCAGTCCTTATATACAGGACGCTTAGCTAAGAATGGTCTGTGCGCACTGGTGATCCAAACACAATACAGATGGTCTGTGCGCCAGAGGGAGAAATGCCATTGGAGGGCAGAGAACAATAGCTGCCTAAAGCAGACAATACCGGTATCTTAATAATGAAGAACAATAAGAGTCTACACGTGACTCTAATAATAAAGATAAACAAAAGCGGTCCGTAAGAGTCCGGCCAAGTCCAAATCAGTCCATAAGGGACAGATACCATATTTAGTATGTGGGATGACTCAATCATATCCCACGAGACATGTGACATAGGTCGCGTCTCAACAGCAGACACAAGGGAGAAAAGCGAAGGTGATGATGATTCAAGAAGACCAAGCTGGAGAGCTCGGTCTTCGTACAGGCCACTAGTTATACAATTGTCGAAGAGCTTTGAAGCTCCTCCCGAACGTACAGTACCCAATGGCAGTAATAGTGTGAACCCTACTACGACTATCCTAGGTATGAGTCAGTCCAAAGCCAATACATGTGATACTTCAGCCAGCCAGGCTGACTCCGACGACTGTCCCTGACTAATACTAGGGTAGTCAGAACCCCACGAGTCTCCGATTCATACCAATGAGTCCGATCGCAACATTAGGACTCAGTTCAGTGATGAACAAGTATCACTTGGTCTCCCAGGGACACAAGGATAATAGCAGAGGGTCAAGGCTCAAGCGAAAAGGCGAGCGAAATCAGAGACTCAAGCACAACGGCAAGTCAAAGTCGGTTCATGAGACAAAGACAATGTGGTATTACACAAGAAGTCAAGTCTACCGTACAAGCTAGGTAGGGCGTGACTTATATACTACTACGGGGTGTTTGGCTATGCCAAACACATGACGCGAGACTGGCACCTTGCACTGAATGGAGTACAAAGGGATGCACTATATCGAGGGTCATAAGGACACGTGGGTCCGCACGTGCATCAGATCAGCTCGGAAAGGTATAGTGGTTTTTGATGGCGCAAACCGCTGGTCGAAAGGAGTCGGGCGCAAGTGGAACGAGGCAAAACGGATGGGCACTGTAACGGTAGCTCAGCCGCTGAGCCCGAAACCAGCCATTTCCACCCATTTCAGTTCCTGCTGAGTCGTCACCCATCACACCTTATCTCGGCCATCACCACCAACTCACCTACTCATCCTTATTCTTTTCGTCTTGCCTCACTCCATCTCTCATCCTTTCCCCACCATCTCATCCCTAAACTCGTCGTTCCTTGCCTCGTCGTATTCCTCTCTCCCCCACCCTCATCGGACGCCCTTTGATCACCCACAGCTTACCCATGATGGGCTAACCTAGTCTCGAACTGCAACACCGACGGCCTCAAGTGCTCCACACCTCCTTCACCCACTTCCCTTTCATCCTTTCAGTCTTCTCCAGTCTGCTGCCCACGTCTCCACCCTCAGCCGATCGACTTCATGTCGTCATGCCTCAAGCCTCGTTCTCTTGCCAGAACATCTTAGTTCGCGCTCTCTGTCTCAGGCATAGGCGCGCCCATTATATTCTCGAATTCTCCTTTCTTTTTCTGACCTTTCTCTTGTATTCGTAGAGCACGTCGTCGTCATCCAGCACTGTCATTCGGCCATGTGCCCTTGCCCACTGAACACCCTACTTTTACCTTGGACTCGTGTTACTTACCTTGCGTCGGCCTCGTGTTTTCACCCCTCGACTCTCTTCCTGCCTACGACTCTTTGTCAACTTTTCCCCACTTCATATTTCATCCCTCACAACTTTCAACTTAGTTGCGTTTCGTTCATCTGTAAAAGTGGGACCTGTCAAAAGCTGTCAGAGACTGGTCGGGACCAGTCGCCGACAGCTTTTGACAGGTCCCACTTTTACAGATGTTTCGTTTTGCCTTAGGTACTGATCGGATGTATAAAGGCTTCGGATTGCGCGCTCTCAATACATTGTCAATTCCCCCGTCCTACTCTCATTCGCCTTTCCCTCCTTGTGTGATTCGTCAACCTTCAAGGTTAGGCCTAAGTATAAGGGCACCTGATTTGTTGTTCTCATCGCACGCTCTCTCCTTGTCTCTGTTGCGCAGCAATATGCGCAGCTAACAGGAATGGAGTCCTCACCTTTGAGTAGGTTGAGAGACTATAGAGTGGAGAGGGTGCGCAAGTGAAGAAGAGAGTGAATATCCTATTCGCCTCCCTCCCCATGGGAGGGTTTTTATACTCTATGGTCCTACCCTGTCCATATGCGTAAAAGTGATGAGTACAGGCGTCCACAATATCGCGTTTTTACACACGCCTGATGTAAACTACCACTTCGAGATAGCCATAGGGCTTCTCTCACTCAGAAGGCGTATTGCGCCCGCTATAGTACGTATCCCAACTACCGTAATAGGAAAACATACTACCGTAATGTCGTAACTGCTATAGATAAGGTCCTTACGTACTTATCTCGTTCCAACACTCCCCCTTGCTTAGTGCAGCTACGAAAGCGCGTCTAAGCAATTACCTAGCAATCTCACGAGCATTGGGAATAAGCATCAAGTGAGGGTTGCATAGGAGTCGATGAGACTATGGCTGTCTCTAACCCGTCTCATCAAGTTGTGAATGGCTATCATCAACGACATTCTTCCAATCTTGAAGTATGATTATTATGTTCCCATCAGGGACAGGACGTACGAACTCCCTTCTGGTAGTTCAATGAGAGGCTTAGAGCCAGATGTCTGCTTTCGAGAAGCGACATCGCACCATGTCTAGTTAGGTGATTCTGTCCTGTTCTATGAGGAGACAGTTGCTCGTTGTACTCTTCATGAAGAAGAAACGATGGACGCGGAGGACATAGAGAAACATGTGTTCCTCAGAGGTACAAAAGTTCCTTCACGCTCTCCATCACAAATCCCCATCATCGGACATGGTGTGTTTGAATGGTGAGTGGCCAAACTCTAGCCCTAGCTGTTCCCTGAATTTTAGGAATTTAATGCGACCCAGATTCTTAGTAAAAAGATCAGCGGGGTTCTCAGCTCCTTCAATGAAGAATAACTCTATCTTCTTTTCACGGATCACATCACGTATGTAATGGTGACGCAAATCAATGTGTTTGATCTGTTTCTCCTGAACAGGATTAGAAGATAAGAATATGGAGCCTTGATTATCTCCGCATAATGGAATAGGTCCGAGGTTTATTCCAAGCTCACTAAAGAGCGAGCGAATCCAGACCAATTGTCTGCTTGTATCACACAGCGACATGTATTCTGCTTCAGTGGATGAGAGCGTGATAGATTTCTGCGCTCTAGAATTCCAGCAGAACACTCCATTAGCCATCTTTACTAAGTAGCCCGTAGTGGACTTTCTGGTAACTGGGTCAGAAGCCCAGTCAGAATCTGCGTATGCTATTATACCACCATCGCTTTTGCCATCAAAGACCAAAGCATAGTTTGAGGTACCAAGTAGATAGCGGCAAATGTAAAGTGCACGCTTATAATGGTCCTCAGATGGATTGGCAGCAAACTGCGCCATCTTGGTAACAGCATAGGCAATATCTGGTCGCGTACCAATCATAATGTATAGGAGAGACCCTATCACTTGTTGGTATGACGCGCGGAGGTCTGGGGTTGCGGTTCCCTTATTAGGGGATGGATGATACCCTTCCGGTAGTGGGGTAGGTACTGATTTGGTGTTAATCAGGTTAAAACGCTGCAGCACTTTCTGAAGGTAATCCTGCTGATCTATCAGGATTCTTCCCTTAGAATGTAATATGCGCATGCGTAGAAACTCTTTGGTATCACCCAGGTCTCTGCATTCCCATATCTCCATGAAGTGTTTCTTCAGGGATGCTATGTCCTTGTTACTTCTCCCAAGGAACAGAACGTCATCGACATAAACAATAACTACAATTGTTTTGTCTTCATTCACGAACAGACCTGAGTCTGATTGAAGTCGTATGCAGCCAAGGGTGCTCATGGACTTATCCAGCGCTCTCCACCAAGCGAGTGCTGCTTGTTTAAGTCCGTATATAGCTTTCCTAAGGCGCATGACTTTATTTTGTTGGCTAGGGTCTTTAAACCCTTCAGGTTGTTCCATATAGAGTTCCTCATTGAGGTCTCCATAAAGAAAGGCAGTTTTGACCTCAAGTCCAGAGATGTGCCAATCCTTCAGCGCTACAAGCGTGAGCATCATCCAGATGGTCTCAAACCGTACCACTGGCGAGAATATTTCGTCATAATCTATGCCTTCAACCTGTGAAAAGCCTTTGGCAACTAGCCTGGCTTTTTTACGGCCATCTGACTTTAAGTCAAATACCCATCTATTCTTGATCACCCTTCTGCCTTGCAGCGGGTTAACAAGATCATAGACCTTGCGTTTGCGAAGAGAGGCAAGCTCTTCTTTGCACGCATTACGCCACTCCTCCTGAGGTTCACTTGGCATTTTAAGAATGTCCTGATAGGTCCATTCGCGAATATTAGAGGTATCAGGTGACTCTAGATCCAATGGTGAAACTGCTTTGGCGAGCAGAAGATCTAGAAATTTGACTCCCCCTTCCTGAGCTAGGCAGATCAGAAGTTGCTGATCTACTTCGTCTGAATCATGCAGATTATCACTCTGTGCACTGGAAGAGTCAGGATCGGCTTGTTCAGGAATGTCACCTGAGGCCGTTCGACTCAGACGTGGACGCTGCTGGGAGCTACCCGGCTGCGGCTGTGTCAATTGTCGCCATGTGCGAGTCCGCGCAATGTCTCGAATAATCGTAGTAGGAGGCCTATCTCCATAGACATTTTCAGGACGAGTAACTAGTTTCCTTGTACGCCCCGAGCGCCTAGGTTCACTAGGACCAGGTACTGGTTCAGGGGGTAAAGGCGGAGGTAGCTGCGATCCAATCCCTCTAGTGTGAGTACTAGGAGGGAGTCCAGCGGCCGGCTGGGGAGCGGTTCTCCCTTTGGTAATAGGGGGCTCAGGTGGTAGGTCGTCATCATCACCAGGAGTGGTATGGTCTTTAGACAGCTCATGCGGAACTGTATCATCTAACTGAGTTACACCACGGGGCTCACGTCTAGGATTGTCTGTTAGACACCTAGGAAATAGAGCTTCATCGAAGAGTGCCTTGTCTGAATAGAACAAGGTATTTGGCGTGCGCATGAAGACGTTAGCCTTCATTCCAGGTCCTCTACCAAGGTAGATCATTAGCTCGCTTTTGGGAGAAAGTTTATTCACCCGGCGGGCTTCTGGAATGTGTACATATGCGCCACAACCAAATACTCTAAGATGCGATATGTCAGGGACTTCATTGTGCAATAGTTTGTAAGGAGTCTGCCATTGAAGGCGACTTATGGGGGTTCTATTGTAGCAATGTGCAGCATGTAGGACTGCAAATTCCCACCAGCTCTGTGGTAAACAAGCATCAAGGCGCATAGCCTGAGCTTTGTCCATTATAGTACGCATAAAGCGCTCAGCGCGCCCATTTTGCTGAGGCGTATGTGGCACTGACTGTAGCACTGTAATGCCAGCATCCTTAAGCTGCTTTAGGAAAGCATCCGATTTATATTCACCGCCGGCATCAGACATCCATTCTTTTATGGTAGCGCTAAATTGGTTTTTAATTAGCGCAAGCCACTGCTTCAAAGCAGTAATAGCAGAGGCTTTGTCCCGTAAAAGAGTGATCCATGCAAAGGAAGTATAATCGTCAAAGAAGACGATAAAATACTTGTATTTATGGTATGACAGTAAAGGGAAGCTTTTCAAATCAGAATGTATTCGATTGAAAGAGGCTTTAGCCCTTGTATCGGATGGAGGATGTAAGGCAGCAGGCATTTTGCCTTGCGTGCACCCAGGACAAATGTTATCAGAGGTGGGAATTATAATCCCTTCTGGAAAGCCCTTAGTGTGTTCCTTAGCTCGTCTCAAAACCTCTTTGGATGGGTGACCGAGGCGACGATGCATAAGGTCATAGTCTACATTGAGTAATGCAGACTGGTTCGTAATAAGCGACTCAGTTAGAGTGGATATAGAGGCATCTAGCCAATATAGAGATTGTCCGTGAAGAAGGGGTTTACATTGGACAATGGTCTTCTTTTTACGTAGCAAGTTAATATGCTGCGAATTCCCCAAAATGCGCAAACCTTGCTGTAAGAAGACTCCCATAGATAGAAGACGCGTGCTCATTCTAGGAATGTATAGAACCGGATACACCCGAGTGGTCACGAGTTTGTCTGCGATGTAATGCTCTAGCAAGACAGTTCCGGTTCCTTCAACATAGAGAGTATGAGCTGCAGTCTTTACGGGAATCTTATCAGACTTGGCAGTTGGCTTATAGTCGATGAAGTCACTAAGTTTATTAGTGAAATGTGCTGATGCTCCTGAATCAAGGAGCCACATATTTTTTGTACGCTCTAAACACTTAGTGCATTGACTGAAGTACTCATTGTGCTCGCACTCAAAAGAATCGAGGAGAGCGCTGCTAATATTGTACATTTTGAGTAACTTCAGTGCTACTACATGCGATTCTCGTAGATATACAAAACTATTACAGCTGCCCCATTTTTGATTTTTTGGGGGCAGGGCTAATACTGTAACGTTATCAGCATGTGGTGCGTTAAGTGAAGAAAAGATGTACTCTTCATCACATGATCCCCAATCGAGGATCTCAGTATCCGGTCCAGTCAAGAAAGACTCCAGTGTCAAAGATCGGCCTATAGAGACCGAAGGAGAGACAAGGGCGTCGAAACGAGGGTCCGTTTCTTTGCCGTTATCTTTCAGGTACTGCTGATTGCTATGCCAAATGGATTCAATCCGTTCATTAGAACGTGATCGAGGAGGGAAACGGCTTTCGCCGGTAGTAGCCCACCTGACTGTTGCTTCGACAATAGAAGCCGGGTCGATGTAAGGAGGCGTGGGGGCACGGTTTTCTTTATCAGAACCCCCATCGCTTATCGTCAGATCCGATAAGTCAAGTTGGAGAGCATTAGAATGCTCACCAAATATCTCGGTGTCATTGAGGCCATCTATGTTCATGATTGATTGCACGCTGCCTGAGGGCTGCTGCGACATATCAATGTCAAAGTCGGAGTCGTACTCCTCATCCATGAACTTTTCAATGCGAGGACGCATCAGCGCGTCAACATCGGTGAAGCGCTGCTCGAGCGTCTTTACGGTCTGGACTGTAGCGGGTACATCCAGCCATTCAGCGAGTGTCAATGCCTTATTGACCGAAGGGAATGTTGCGCAGCAATGCACGCAGTGTACAGGTAGACCCTTACCTGTGTAGAGAGCTTAGACGAGGCTTAGAGTGAAGCAGAGGAAGCTCAGAGTGGGGTGGAGAGAGATGTGTATAGGTACTCGCTCCTATAGTAGGATTTATATACTCTATGGTCCACCCATGTCCGTTTGGGGAAAAGTGATGAGTAGAGGCGTCCACAATATCGCGTTTTCAGTGTCGCCTAATGTCTAATCACCGGTGGACTCGGAATAATCCCTTAAGGGGATTCTGTACGTATACCGTATGACTAAATACTCCGAATTATGTGTATAGCATAACTAATCGTACTGTCATTCCTACGTAATGAGCCTTATAGTAAGTATTACGGCTCAACACTCCCCCTTGCTAAGTGCAGCTACTAAGCGCTCTAAGCAAGTGTGTAAGGCGAATTAATATTCTAGCCATGATTAGAAGGGAGTCTATCACGGAACCATGAGAGCGGTTTCAAGACCGAGCTCTCTTCACCATCCCATTTCAGCTTTTGAACTATTACAGTTCATTGGGCTGATTTTTTGGTATAATGAGCGGAAATGTTGTGATTCTCTGGTTGAGAAGAATCTATGTATGCGGAAGACAATGTTTTCAAGCGTCGCTTGATATACCTTCCATAGTATTAATGGAATTTTCAGGCTTGTCTCAAGGCCAAGTTTGTTGCCTTGTGACTTAGTTGGACGAGTAAAACTCAAGTCCTAACTGACTTCTGAATTTTTCGAACTTAATACGCCCTAGGTTCTTGGTAAACATATCTGCGGGATTCTCTGAACCATCTATAAAGAATAGTTCTATTTTCTTGTCCCTCACTACTTCTCTTATGTAGTGATAGCGTATATCAATATGTTTAATACGCTTCTCTTGGACAGGGTTTGAGGCCATAAAGATGGACCCCTGATTATCACCGCAGAGTGGTATTGGGCTTAGTTTGATGCCAAGCTCAGTAAAGAGTGACTTTATCCAAACTAATTGTCTGCTAGTATCCGACAGCGACATATATTCAGCTTCAGTGGAAGATAATGCGACTGTCTTTTGCGCTCTAGAATTCCAACTGAATATCCCATTAGCCAGTTTAACCATATAACCTGTGGTAGATCGCCTATTATCTGGGTTTGAAGCCCAGTCAGAGTCTGCATAGGCAATTAAGCCTCCATTTGATCTTCCATCATACACCAAAGAGTATGAAGAAGTCCCGAGCAAATAGCGACAGATATAGAGTGCTCTGTTTAAATGGTCCTCTGAAGGGTTTGCAGCGAATTGTGATAGTTTAACAACTGCATAGGCGATGTCAGGGCGAGTCCCAAGCATTATGTATAGGAGTGAACCTATAACTTGCTGGTATTTGCTCCTGACGTTTGGGTTGACTGGTGAATTATTAGGTACAGGTTGGTACCCTTCAGGAAGTGGAGTCGCAGTTGCTTTCGCATCTGCGAGTCCAAAGCGTTGCAGCACCTTTTCTAAGTAAGCGGTTTGATCTAAAAAGATCTTTCCATGTTTCCGCTGAATGCGCATACGCAAGAATTCCTTTGCATCACCTAAGTCACGACATTCCCAAGCCTCCATGAACCTATTCTTAAGCTCATTTAGAAGGGCTTTGTCCGATCCCATAAAGATCACATCATCAACATAGACAATGATCACTACAAGGGCACCACTCTTTCCTCTATGGGTAAAGAGTCCTGAGTCAGATAATAGCCTTTTGCAGCCCATCGCAGCCATGGACTTATCCAGCGCTTTCCACCATGCTAGAGCAGCTTGTTTAAGTCCATAAATGGCGCGTTTTAGTCGCAGTACTTTGTTTTCATGCCCTTTGGCTTTGAAGCCCTCAGGTTGTTCCATGTATAGCTCTTCATCGAGCTCTCCATATAGGAAGGCAGTTTTAACATCTAGTCCAGTGATGTGCCAATCCTCTAGCGCTGCAAGCGCGAGCATCATCCGGACAGTCTCGAAGCGCACTACTGGTGAGAATATTTCATCATAGTCAACGCCTTCAACCTGAGAAAAGCCTTTGGCAACAAGCCGGGCTTTCTTGCGACCATCAGTCTTTTGATCAAAGACCCATCTATTTTTTATTATTTTCCTCCCTTTAGGGGGTTCCACAAGCTCAAAGACATTGCATCTGCGAAGTGCCTCTAGTTCCTCGCGACAAGCAGTCTTCCATTCCTTTTGTTGTGCTGCAGGCATGCGCATTATATCTTTATAGGTCCACTCCCGTATATTAGAAGTGTCCAGTGGTTCCAGATCATTAGATGGAACTGCCTTGGCAAGCAGATGATCTAGGAATTTTACTCCCCCTTCCTGAGCAAGGCGTGACAATAAATCATCTACTTCATCCTCTGAGGGTTCTGGCGGAGCTTCACTCTCAGCAGGTGGAGGGTCAGGGTTTGTCTCAGGAAATCCTCCTGGAATCTGCCTTTGCCCTGGCGTACTATCAGCTCTGGAGCGACCAGGCTGTCTTCCAACCATTTCTTTCCACTTGCTACTCCGTTCAACGTCTTTAGTTATGCTTGTGGGGTGCCTGTCTTCCCCATAGACGTTGCCAGGACGAGTAGGTACTTTCCTCAAGCGCGCAGACCGTCGTGGTAGTGCTGGTTCTGGCGCAGGAGGCGGAGGCTGTTGCGCTTCTGGTTCCTCTGGTTCCACAGATCCGCCGTCGCGGTCTGGCGCATCCTCCCTATTTTGCCTCTGTTTAGGGGGACGATGAGTAGGCATATCATCGTCAAAACCACTTGGAATGGGCTGTGTAGGTGATGGTTCATCCTCCATAGGAGGTTGATTCTCTACTGGCTCATTTATGCGGGTTGTACCCCGCACCCTTTGTGTTTCGCACTTAGGGTATACGGTCTCATCAAATAATGCAGTAGTGCTGGTGAACACTGTGTTGTTTTTGATCCGCATGAATCTATATGCTTTTATGCCCTCAGTATGACCAATATAGATCATTTGTTCGCTTTTAGGGGTCAAGTTTGTTTGATCTGCGATCTTCTGGTATGTGCACATATGCGCCACATCCAAACACTCGTAAGTGTGAAAGACTAGGTGCTTCACCATGCAAGCTCATATAGGGTGTCTGCCAATTAAGGCGACTTATTGGAGTCCTATTATAGCAATGTACTGCATGTAGGACCGCAAATTCCCACCAGGATTGAGGGAGACAGGCTTCAAGGCGCATAGCCTGAGCCTTATCCATACAAGTACGCATAAAGCGTTCAGCACGACCATTTTGTTGGGGAGTATGCGGTGCACTTTGTAGGATAGTAATGCCCATATCTTTCAGTACCTTAGTAAACTCATCAGACTTGTATTCTCCTCCAGCGTCAGACATCCACTGTTTAATAGTAGCGTTATGCTGATTTTTGACCATGGCAATAAACTGCCTTAACGCATTGATGGCCTGTGCTTTGGTGCGTAATAGCACGACCCACGCATAGGAGGAAAAGTCGTCAAAGAAACTAATGAAGTATTTGTATTTGTGGTACGAGTCAACTGGGAAGCTCTTAAGATCGGAATGAATCTTTTCAAAAGGCTTCTTAGCACGTGTCTCAGAGGGTTTATGCGTTGAAGCAGGCATTTTCCCTTGAGCGCAACCAGGACATATGGGTGTCTCAGAAGGATATTTAAGGTCCTTGGGGAATCCCTTAGTGTGATCCTTGGCACGACGTAGTACTTCCTTCGAAGGGTGTCCTAGACGTCTATGCCAGATGTCGTAGTCAGCAGTATAGATTGTACTATGGGCTTCATGTACATTTTTTACTTGCGTGACTTCGGCATCAAGCCAGTAAAGTGTCTGACCATCTGCTAGGGGTTTTGTTTGTAATATGGGCATCGTACTGCCCTTATAGAATAGAGATATATGCTGCGAATCCCCATGAACGCGCAATCCCTGTTGAAGAAACTCCCCCATGGACAATAGCTTAGTTGTCATCTGTGGTATATGAAAGACAGGATATATGCGTGTAATACGCTCTGTTTTAATGCCATTGTGTTCCACAGAATGCTTCAGTAAGACTGAGCCTTTGCCTTGTATATAAAGAGCATGGGCTGCCGTCTTTACCATAGGCTTTTGTGAAAGGGGGGTATAACTTATAAAGTCCAGTTTATTGTTTGTAAAGTGTGCCGACGCACCAGAGTCAAGTAACCAAGTAGGTTCTCGCTCTGTTAGACTCTTCTTTCCCTTACATTTCGAGCATAAAGCGAAATCAAGACCATGAGCGCATAGATTAGCGCTATTTACATCTTTATTTACAAGTGCACTGTAACTACTATTTTTAGAAGCGCCAGTCGGCGCCGTCTCCAGTAGCACTGTAGGGTGGTCAGATTCGCTTATTTGGGGAGGGAAAGTTACTAACCCATCCTCATAGGGAGTAAAGTCATCTTGTCCGACTGTATCAGCGAAGTCGTTGTAGACGTTGTCATCATCGTCCGCTTCGCTTCCCCAATCCAGAGAAATATCCGGAGAGGGGGCACGTACTGGCGCCTTCTTATGGAAGCCTTCCCACATTTTGGTTATTTCAACCGCAGTAGGACTATCTGGGCATTCCTCGATAGGTTCAACGGTGCGAATGGGCTCCTTGCCCTTGTCTTTACGCGCCTCTTGTTCAGCAGGCGAGACTAAAGGGGTCAAGGTTAGTTTAGGAGTGTCTGAGGGCGAATTAATGGGCGCACTGCAGCCTGTAGGGAGGTCCTCATCCTCATCTGACATTTCCCAATCCTCTGCGAAGGTATTCGGGTTCTTGGTCCACGGGGAGTCCGCAACCATTTTTCCGAGACGTTGCTCAAGCGTCTTTACTGTCTGTACAGTTCCAGGGGTTTCTAAGGCCTGGGTGACGTCCAGAGCCTTATTGAAGGTCTTATAGTGTCCTGGAACACGCTTCTTCGCAGGAGGGGCGGAGGAAATGCGCTGCTCGAGCCCAGAAGGCGAGATATGCGCAATAGTCGTTGAGGTTGGCGCTGGGAGCGCTACAACATCGGCAATGTGCGTATGCCCTTGCGTATGTTGCTTCTTGAACTTCTTGCCGGCGCGTTTACTACGCTGGCGATGGTTCCCTCCCTGCTGCTGGGGCTGCTGCTGCTGCTGTTGATTACCGCGCTTCTTGTTCTGCTGGCCCGAAGAGCCTTGCTGCTGCTGCTGGAAGTCGGGGTCGTTACGCTTGCGCTTGACCGCCGACAACTTGTTGGCCGATTCCTTGTTAGAGGACTGGCCTTTTGTACGCTCGATTTCCCACTGATTGACCGCTGCAGTACGGATTTCGGTCAAAGTAAGCTTCTTTGCCGTAGTGCCCGACATGAGGATAGGGACAAGGGATGACTCCCATTTGGCAGGTAGCTTCGAAAGAAGCATCATGGCCTGAAGGCCGTCGGGTACTTTGGCAGAGTTGGCAGAAAGGTGGTCGTAAATCGTTGCAAGCTCATCGATCTGGGGGCCAGGATGCTTGGCGTAGTCGAGACGGAATGTCATGGCACGCTTGAAGTCCTGGTAGACGTTAGCAGCACTAACGCCCCCATACTGGGACTTGAGATGATCCCAAACCAAGCGAGAAGTCGCATATTTTTCGACCTGGCGTTGAATAGCCGGCGAAAGGCGCAGCACAATCGAGCCAAGGGCACGATCATCATCAGTAGCCCAAGCGTTGTACGCTTCAAGCTCCTTTTCAGTGGGCTTGTCTTCATCTACAGCGCTGGGGGCACCACGCCTCCCAGACACTACATCCCACAGCGCAGAAGACTTCAAGAAAGCCTCCATTTGCTTAGCCCAAATTTGATAGTTGTTGCCGTCAAGGACGGGGACAAGAGTAGTAAGAGTCGACATGTTTGATAATAGGTTTCTGTGTAGAGAGTAGTCAGCACCGTATGCGACTAATAACAGAAAAATAAACCGGCATAGTCTCCCCTTATAAGGAGACTAATGTCTGCCATTAAAGGCGACATACTGTCATAGTCTCCCCATAGTGGAGGAGACTAATGTCTGCCAATGAAGGCGACAACCCCACTGCAGGTACTAAAGGTAACCCGCCGTCGTTGCAGCCAATGAAGGCGCAAAGCGACTTATGGCAGGGCCCATAACCTGTTGCGCAGCAATGCACGCAGTGTACAGGTAGACCCTTACCTGTGTAGAGAGCTTAGACGAGGCTTAGAGTGAAGCAGAGGAAGCTCAGAGTGGGGTGGAGAGAGATGTGTATAGGTACTCGCTCCTATAGTAGGATTTATATACTCTATGGTCCACCCATGTCCGTTTGGGGAAAAGTGATGAGTAGAGGCGTCCACAATATCGCGTTTTCAGTGTCGCCTAATGTCTAATCACCGGTGGACTCGGAATAATCCCTTAAGGGGATTCTGTACGTATACCGTATGACTAAATACTCCGAATTATGTGTATAGCATAACTAATCGTACTGTCATTCCTACGTAATGAGCCTTATAGTAAGTATTACGGCTCAACAGGGAAGAAGCCTGAAGTCCTCTGAGGGGAGGATGATTCGACTTCTGTCCTTGTGGAGACACCAGATGACCCAATATGAGTCACCTTGTGGGAAGTAGGGGGGGCTAGTGCGGCAACAGAGGCAATATGCGAGTGCTGTGGAGCACGGGCAGGTGCCTTGCCTTTCCCTTTAGCCTTGCCTCTTCCGGATCCACGTCCTCTGCGCTGCCTGAAAGGCTGCTGCTGGTGGGACGGGCCGGGGGTGCTAGGCTGCTGCTGCGAAGAACCCTGCTTCAAGAAGCAAGGGTCATTGCGCTTCCGCTTAACGGCAGAAAGCTTCTGCACATTATGAGCGGCCTTATGTTGCCCGCGATTGGTCTCAGTCTCGTACTGACTCTCGACACAAGCCGATACGGTAGCGAGCTGAAGATCTGCCAAGGCAAGATTATTGCACATGACAGGGATAAGGTGTTCCCATTTCTGGGGCAGAGCGGACATGGCAATGAGTGCCTGCAGCTGTGGGCGAATGGCAAGATTGGTGGCGTTAGCACCAGTACCAACGGTGACTGCTCCAAGACGAGCAAAAGCGGCAGCCATCTTCTCGAACTGGGGAGCAAGATGCTGATTAGTGTTAAAGCGAATAGAGATGGCCTCTTTGAAGTCCTTGTAGATGCGGGGCATAGATACCGCACCGTACCGGTCTTTGACAGATTCCCAGAGAAGCTGGGAAGTATTGCCAGTAACTGCCAGCTGTATGGCAGGCGAGAGGCGAAGGGTAAGGTTACCCCTGGCCATCTCATCGCTTCGCATCCAAGCCGCTCTTTCAGCGGCATCGGCAACAGGAGGGACAGGGATGGTGCCAGCAACGTAGCCCCAGAGCCCTTGCGACATGAAGAAAGCGGTCATCTGCTTAGACCAGGTGGCCCAGTTAGAGCCATCGAAGACGGGGACAAGTGTAGTGAGTTGGGACGACAGAGGTGTAAAGATCTGTTGGCTTTGAGAACGTCAGCATTGCGTTACAATAATAACAATACTGAGTAAGATAAAAAGCCAATATTAGTCCCATTTTGACCCATAGGTCAATCCTATGTTGTGCGCTGGTCTTTGCAGTCTGCCAGTTAATCGCTAAGCCAATAGAACTGCTCAGCATCGCCCCAAGGTTATCATGTGCAGCGCTCCAAATTAATGGAAGTTTACACATGGCCTTGTTTAGTTAGGTGAGAGGCCTAGTCTGTGTACTCCTCCAGAGCACAATATTGGGCTGTTATGAACCAGGGAGCCTCCTTGAGTCTAATGCCTACAACCACATGAGTCCCTCTTTGCAAAGGCAACGTCATGGTGGGCGATGACCACAAGGCGCAACTCTATCAAAGAGTGCGGCGGCAAACCCTGTAACAGGGCCCATAACCTGTTGTGCAGCAATATGCGCAGCTAACAGGAATGGAGTTCTCACCTTTGAGTAGGTTGAGAGACTATAGAGTGGAGAGGGTGCGCAAGTGAAGAAGAGAGTGAATATCCTATTCGCCTCCCTCCCCATGGGAGGGTTTTTATACTCTATGGTCCTACCCTGTCCATATGCGTAAAAGTGATGAGTACAGGCGTCCACAATATCGCGTTTTTACACACGCCTGATGTAAACTACCACTTCGAGATAGCCATAGGGCTTCTCTCACTCAGAAGGCGTATTGCGCCCGCTATAGTACGTATCCCAACTACCGTAATAGGAAAACATACTACCGTAATGTCGTAACTGCTATAGATAAGGTCCTTACGTACTTATCTCGTTCCAACAGTCTCCCTTAAAGTCAACACTCCTCTCTCTTTCACGACTTTGTCTACTAACTTTTCTCTGTTCTTCCTACATCTGTAAAAGTGGGACCTGTCAAAAGCTGTTGGCAACTGGTCCTGACCAGTCGCCAACAGCTTTTGACAGGTCCCACTTTTACAGATGTAGGTTTTGTTTCCTTTGCGATTGTCTTATCGGCTTTTGCGAAGCGTTCTAGTATCTCGTCCTCTTACCCTGCCAGCTCCCACCCACTTTGCATGTTCGCCCTTGCGCATTCTCAAAACCCTCCCCTCTCTTCTGCCTCTTCCAACTTGTCATTCTTCTCCCTTCATACATTCCCAACCCGTCTGACTTCGCGTTCAACCTGAAGCTCTTTGTCCTCACCATCCCCAACTTCTCATTTCTTTCCTCCACCATCTTTAACTTTGCTTTCTTTGCCCCTGCGTTCGCTCTCCTACATCCCTCATCTTGTCTCTTTCCCTCCCCTTTCCGACCGAATCCGTGCATGTAACGATTGTTTCGTACACGTTCCGGTTTTACTTTGCTCCCGTGGTCTGGGAAAGCCACTTTGTTCAGTCTCGCTCATTCTCGCATTTTGACTTAAATCTAGACCTTGGGCTCTTTTCTTCTTAACCCCTCTTCTCTGTCTAACCACCCTCTGCCCACATATACTCATGCACGCGCTTTCAAGCACGTTCAGCGCGTGACAAATGAGAAGCCCACAGAAACCACTGTTGATAAGTGACCTGTGCGCACTTAGCGGCTCAATGGACACACAGATAACGGACTGCTTTAGATTAGATATACAGGACTTGTAGATTAGATTATTTTGATCTTTACAATCTCGGACTTCTTGTATTCTCTTATCTATGACATCACACATGTACATAACATCATGGACCACTCTGGATTGCCCTTGTACTACGTCTATGTACTTTTCCCTTGTTCTTATCTTTATTGTGATGTCACTATGATATCATAGTCTGGACTCTTCTTGTTCTTTACGCCTTGTTCTCCTACTAGTCCACCCCTTTGTCCGTGTACAGAACAATGCACCTTGTATTTACTGTGACCTGCTGTTACCAGCGTCACCCTCTGTAGCAGTATAAGTAGAGTACTTTGTACGCTCCTGGTCCACATCAGTTCTCATCTGTTGTGTACCAGGTATGTCTCCACTTCTCCAATGTATCATCAGTTCTCATCTGTTGTGTACCAGACACTCATCTGCTTCACCTGCAAGATCTATCTCTGTTGCTGCTTCCAGTCACCCTCTATATCTCACCACAGTCTCCTCTTGTCACTGTGAGTATAGTCTTTATGTGCACTGTTCATCAACCACGTATCGTACAGCAGACAACGGAACAAGTCAGGATGCATACAACGAGAAGCAGAAATCGTAACACAAGTCACTTTTTGTGACAAAAGAGTGACCAATTGTTTGCAACTCCTGTATTTTGGGGTGGTCCTCTCCAGCTTTCCTCTGACTCATTTCTGTCCCACTTTTTCCTCACATTGGAACCAGGGTCATATAGATGAGCAATTATTGTACCCATTCCAAAGAAAAAATTTAATAAAGGTGTAGCCAATCACTTGCTATTCGTGATTTACCTCAAAATTTGCAACACTGGTGAAGTGATAGTATGTGAATTTTCTCATATGTCGGAAAATTCAGGAACAGGTTTATAATGGTTTATAACGTCCATGCTTGCTAATATGAGTTATAATGTTTTGTAATATTTTGGGTGCCATTATAAATGGACCATTATAGGAGTTTATGGTTCGATTATGGTTATATTTGATTATGTAACATTTATATATATTATTATAAGGACCTTACAATGATATCATAAGACGAATCGATTATAAGGTGCTACGGAATTTTCCGACATATTTGGTCGATATCGAAATGCTAACACGTGATCCACCTACATCTCGGATTTGCGTTCCCATGCCCCCATGCCCTCAGGCTACCCCCATGCCATCGTTGCCAAGATCGTTGCATACCTTGCAAAGCGATTGTACCACTTCTACCCGGACGCATGCCCCTTGCAAAAATGCTGACTCCGAGGAGATTACACAAAGCCACCAAAAGGAAGGAACGAAGATGAGGTCTCAATGTGCGCCTTCGAGTTTTCGAGTTCTCGTATAGCACCTGCGACGGGTACTGACTTGTGTGGAATTAGGCGAGAGTCACAGACACACAATATGTGCATCAACGATTGACACGCTCACCGACGATGTCCTGCTAGAAGTCTTCGACCTCGTCAGAAGTTCCTGCTTCAGAACCGATTTTCCAGTCCCTTTCCCCCCCGTTTGGGACTCCCCGCCCGTTTGGAAGTGGCGCCCACTGGTGCACGTTTGCCGCAGATGTCGAGAAATAATTCTTGAATCGCCGCTCCGTCTCGACCTCCAACTCCTCTGCACCAACGGAACACCTGTCAGGAAGGGTCTGGGTTACTGGCCACCAACCATTCCTATCGCCATTGGCCATGGCTATAACAGTACCTATATAAAGGGCCTTACTCCTGAGGATGAGGATAATGTCTTTGCTGCACTCGGGCAACGCCATCGTGTACGTCATATCAGGCTTTCGGTAACGGACACATTTTTGGAGAAGATGGCCATTTCAATGCAGGAACCATTTCCGGAGCTGAGGTATCTTGCAATTCACTCGCGGTCTCAAAACATGCCTATCCTTCCCGATGGCTTCTTGGGTGGATCTGCCCCATGTTTGCGGGAAATCTCGTTCAGCGGCATCCCCTTTCCGACACTCCCAACCTTTCTTTCCTCTGCTAGCGACCTCATCAAACTTATACTCGTCGACATACCCCCGACTGGCTACATTTCACCTGCGGCCTTGGCTGCATGTCTGGCTGTCTTACCGAGGCTAGAATGTCTTTCCATCGAATTCCAATCACCGGACTCCCCCACTGATCGAACGCATTTAGCTCCCGAGATACGGGCCATTCTCCCCTCTCTCACCACACTCATATTTGAGGGTGAAAGCGCGTACTTGGAGGTCATCATGGCCCGTATCGACACCCCACAACTCGACTCGATCGACATAACATTCACCGATGACCGTGACTTTCGGGCTACCGATCTTTCGAAGTTCATCGAGCGCTCAGCCCTCAAGCCGTCCCGATTCGGATATGCGAAAATACCCTTTGAATGTGACGGTATCTGCTTCTATTTTTTTCGTAAAATCGATACAGTCTCGCCTACTATCGCGATTCGAATCGCATCAAGTGATTGGTTACCCGACCTAGTTCTTGACATGGCTCGGGTGCTCAACCAAACTTCCGCAATGCTTTCAGATGTGGTCCGCCTCGAGGTCACAATAGAATCTTCGTCACCACATTAGCGAGACGATGTCGAGGACGATATCCCCGACGACACCGAATGGGTGGAACTCTTCCGCCCGTTTACAGCTGTGAGGAAGTTGTATATATGCAAGGAATTGGCGGAGTGCATTACTCGTGCACTCGGAGGCCGGACCGAGGAGGCAAGCACTCAGGTGTTACCGTCCCTTGAGTCGATTTGCGTGGAGGACGAGAACGTGAGGGAGCGCCGGGAACGTGGTCGGCTCCTAAGCCACGGCGATGAAGGGCTCGACCCGGGTGATAGTGAATGAACCGCAGAACGACCCGTACCATCAGGGTGCCCTATGGTCAGGTGCTGTACGGTACAACGCTCTGATCCTACCGCAGCTGTACTTAGGAGATAACCACGACACCGCTGATGAAAATAGATGGAAAAATAGATATATTCGCTTAATTATTGCAAATGTGATACCAGCAGTTGTTCATCGCGTTTCTTTTGTAAGGCTACAGGTCCACGCAGAATTAGGGAAACACGACGGCGAATTTAAAAAGAAAAGAAAAGAAAAGAAAAGAAAAGAAAAGAAAAAGACGGCTCCGAGCAGTCTGGGTGGCCCGGAATTAGAGAGGACCAGTGCAGGTGAACTCTGACAGCGACGGTGCGCGACTCGGAGTGGTGCCGTGGTTCTTGCCTAACACTCGCTAAACATTCAGGCCATATTCAGGTGTCACCGTCCAGTACACTTGTAGGTTCGGGTTCCCCATATGCGCGATCAAATCGATCGGGTTCCATGTTAACCTTGTCATTACTCGATTCAACCTCCAATTTGAGATTCTCTGTGTATAAACAATAAACAAGAATGTCAGAGAAAACCAAGAGAG
Organism: Lactarius akahatsu; assembly: GCA_021524915.1. Lineage (NCBI taxonomy): Eukaryota > Fungi > Basidiomycota > Agaricomycetes > Russulales > Russulaceae > Lactarius > Lactarius akahatsu. The sequence goes on along the minus strand of JAKELL010000577.1, from coordinate 867 downwards.
TTGAGGCTAAGCTGATCCAAGTAAATTCGAACGCCGTCGTTGAGCCAAGGGGCGTCGATTTGGGCCATGAGATGCATGAGATCCTTACAGTACTTGCTACAACCTCTCAATTCAAAGCCTGAACTTCGTGGCGCCGCCGCCACTGAGAATGGGAAGGACAGCATATTAGGAGATCCAGAGGCCTTCTCTATCCAGTGGGGAGACCCAGACGTTGGATAACAATGCAGGTTTCAAGTCTGGACAACACGGCAAGACCCGCAGCCATTGCCTCTGGTGAAAAATGCAACCCGGGAGTGAGTCGAGTCAGAGAGAAACGAGGTCACGGGACGACAAAAGAAATGCTGGAAATTTTAGGAAAGGAATGTCGGATGAGACTTGCTGTAGACAGTACTAGCTAGACACAGGGCAGATCCACCCAAGAATCTACCTGGGAGGATCGGTGCTCAAATATTCACCACTATGGGATCACAAGACGTCAGGACGCGTCAGTGCCAGAAATGGCCCCTTCATCGCTGCGACAATCTGTTCAAACTGCGAGCTCTGTATTGAAGAGTGACGGAGCGTACACGATTGCGGTGCTCAAGTGCAGCAATGACATCATCTTCGTCGTCAGGAAGGTGATCACCTTGCTTGGCAAGGTCATATGGCACGTCTAAGAATCCCGAAAATATGTGTGAAGCCAAGAGATAGACCCCTCATGTGCAAAGCAAAGAGTGTCTCGGACATGTATCCCAGTCTTGATCCTTGCTTGATCCCAGTGATAAAAATGGATCAAAAAAAAAAGAAAAAGAGAGAGCTTGAGAGAGTGTCCACTCTGATCCTGTTTTTTAAGCACCGTCTTTCACACACATATGATTCACCCATGCC
>JAKELL010000576.1:0-23680 GCA_021524915.1 Lactarius akahatsu | reverse complement strand
CACCAGACCACCCCCAGAAATAGTCCAAGGAGAGGATGAGCACTATGAAGTAGAAACGGTCCTCCAATCAAGGCTCTCTCCAAACAAGAGAGGCATACAGTACCTAGTGAAGTGGAAAGGATACCCTTCTTCAGAAAACTCCTGGCTCCCAGCCTCACAAATGAAACACGCCCAGGACCTTGTTCGACAATTTCACCACAAGAATCCACGAGCACCCAAACTCAGAACCTTGATGGTTGCTGAACGGCGCAGCAACCCCTTAAAGAGGGGATACTGTCACGAACCTGTAAAACTTGGGTCGTGACTCGAGCATCTAAGACCGGTCCGCGCCGGCCCGGTCTTATGTAATCAATTTCCTAAAGGGGAAATCCGAAGTCGGAGTTCCAAATTCGTACTCCGACGGTCACGTGACCGGTCACGTGATTATCCTATGTTTATCAAGTCACCTGACGACTGAAAGTTGTACCACTCTTTGGATTAATCCTATTGGACTGCGGAGCAGTCACGCCACTATGGCGCAATCTTGCACAATCGACTGCGGAGCAGTCGTACGATACCTACAATTATTCTGATTGGTTGTTATACTTAGAACCCTTCCAGAAGCTTCCATTGCGCAGCACCTGTGGGAAGGAGTAAGCCTCCCCTAAAGTATGCACAGACCATGTACCCAGGTATATAAGCTAGAGCAATAGAACGGACAGTCCCTCAGACTGTCCACTTGTGACTCCACCTGGATAACTCCCTTGTGCCTTTCTTCGCTATCACCATAGCTTGGATTCGCGATCTCCTAGTTATCCTCGTTTTAGCCAAGTTATTCCAAGTTTTCCCTGCCGTCTTTGTAACGCCACCACAGGGGCGTTAAGTACGACGTGTACTTCGATAAGTCAACGGGATCGGCTAGGCGTGAACCGGCTAAGGTTCAGTTCGGTGATTAACAAGTATCACTTGGTCTCCCAGGGACACAAGGATATTAGCGGAAGTTCGAGGCTCAAGCGAAAAGGCGAGCGAAGAGGGACTCAAGCGCAAAGGCGAGTCAAAGTCGTTCGTGAGGCAAAGACAATTGTGGTATTACACAAGAAGTCAAGTCTACCGTACAAGCTAGGTAGAGCGTAACTTATATACTACTACAGGTTGTTTGTGAAGTACAAACATATGACGCGATCCTGAGGTACTGGCCCCAGCGAGCTAATAAGGAAGTGCAAAGGGGAAGTCCGTAAAGGGTACAAGGGAATCCCTCGGGGGCACGCGGGGCTCCAATGACGTCAGCGGGCCCTAGAAGTCACAGCCCTGGCTTCCCTGCGGTCATGGGGTTGGTGCGAGATAAGAGGCGAGGACCGAATCGAAGCGGAACATAGGTAAACGTACACGCGAACGCGAGACAAGGCAGATAAGCAGATAAGACCTATCGTACAGGAAGACGAGAATCGTAACATTACCCCCCCGTCAGATTCGAAGTCGCCACGACTTCGACTAGTCGCTGGTGTAGTACCAGTCATCTTCGACTGGCACTGTGTCTGGGGTCGGCGACGGGGGGCGGGGACAGGTATGACGACGCAGGAAAAGATGACGACCCCGCTCACCACACTCTCGACACTGCTCATACTGAGGGCAGTGTATCTCTTCGTGTTTGGCATCATACCGCAGACACTTACCGCACCACCGAGGGCGGTCATCTGGGTCGATATAAGCGGGGGACATAGGGGAGATTCGACGGATGAGGCACACATCGTACTGATGAGTACGACTGCCACACCACTGACACGGCTGCTTGGCCCTCCGTTGAGGGCACTGCGCAATCAAGTGGTCCGTCGACTTGCATTGGAAACACTTGCGAGCTCGCTTGCTGCTCTCTCCCTGAAGGCGAGGCATCTCGCAAGGGCCCCCGGCGCGTGGGGGAATAGGAATGGCCTCGGGGGTAGATCTCGGACGTACAAGCCTGGCCTGAAGCTCGTCGAACTTCTCGGATATAAGTGGTATGACACGCGCGTACTGCAGTCGCTTCCGCACACTCGCGAGATCCATGTCCATGTGGAAACGGTCCCGCGTGAGGTCCGTCTCCAGCCGTCGGAGCTCGGACTCGCGAACTGCAATCGCGTCCTTGCGCAGGAGGCATTCCCGGAGTCGGGATACATCCGCGTGGATGCGGACGCTGCGCAACTCCGTCAGGACTTCGTTGATGCATATGGCGCGGGGGTCGTGGGGGTGGAACATGGCAAGTTGTTGGTCCGTGACGTGCTGGGGGAGTTGTCCTTCGTATACCCCCTTGTAGGTAGACCGACTGTACGTAGCAAGGGTGCCCCCTTCCCATGGTTCCCACGACCTCCTGATAATTCTTTCGATAGTAAATGAAACGCGCGATTTGTTTTGGGTATCCCGCGTTCCCAATCTTCATGGGGAAATAGAGGAAAGTGAGGTCGGGGTCGTTGCGAAGGAAGGGGAGTCCCGGGTCTATAGTTTCTTCTTCTTCCTCGTCTTGGAGGAAGGCTGTGGTTGGGTCGGGCTCGACGATACGCGGTTGGGTGGTCGGTGTGGGTACGTGATCGATCCCGGGAGGGAATGGGGGAGTGGGGACGAGTGGGACATGTACGGTTATTGGGGTGTCAATAGGTGGGGCGGTCAGGGCGAGTAGTGACGTGGTGACTCCTTCTCGCGCGAGGCGATCGAGAGCGGGAGCGATGAGGGATAGGACGGGCGGAGCAGGGCTAGAGACTACAGAGTACGGCGTACAACCCTCTGGCTGAGAGGGGACACCCTGATCCTGCGATGGTACGGTCAGTTGTTCGAGTATGAGTTGCGCCGGTGGGCGCGAGGGAATCTTAGACATAATAGGGGTGGTCGTCATGGTGTGAGGAGTGAGAGGGGAGTGCATTGTGTGGGTTTGCGGGGCGTGTTCTTATATCTTTCGTCCAGCCCCCTCGGCGGTTGGGTTATGCCGGTAGAAGTCGGCGATGAGGTCAGGTGCATGCTGGGCGTTCTCGAAGGGTTCCCACGAACTATCGCTTATGGGGAATCCCTTCCATTTGATCAGAAATTGGAGCTTACGCCCTCGGCCGTGGATTCTCGATCCGAGGATTCGCTCCACTTCGAACTCTTCTTCGCCATCGATAAGGTCAGGAGGGGGTCGCGTGAAGTTTGTCCCGTGTAGTTCCGTTTCCTTATATGGGGTGAGGAGGTTGGCGTGGAAGACGGGGTGAATCTTCCATGATTCCGGAAGTTCTAATTCGTAAGACACCGCTGACAGGGCCTTCTTGATGCGGAACGGCCCGTGGTGTTTTGGGGCTAACTTGGCAGTGGGGTAGAACGTTTTAAGGTTTGTCCCCTCTAACCACACTTGCGCCCCTTCTTGATAAGGAACGAAGCGAGTGCGTCCTCGCTTTGCCATGAGTTCTTGGGCGTGTTTGATACAATCTTGTGCATGTTGTCGGAAGTTGCCCATATCTTCTAACCGCTGGTCAACTGACGGAGAGGTCGTGGGTTTCAAGACCCAGTTGGTACGTGGTTCCCACCCCATAATGAGTGAGAAGGGGGAGTGTTTCGTCGTCGCGTTGGGCCACGCGTTGTGTGCGAACTGTGCTACGGGGAGGGCCTCTGCCCAGTTGTCCTGTTGCACGTTGCTCCAGTGGCGTAGGTATTGTTCTAGCCATTGATTGGTGCGTTCCGACTGCCCATCTGTTTGGGGGTGATACGCCGACGAGATGTTCTGCCTGATTCCGAGAACTTGGCAGAGTTGTGTCATGAATGCGGATGTAAATCTGGGGTCTCGATCGGTGATTAGTTTTCGGGGTATGCCGTAATGGGGGTAGACGTGGCGAAGGTATAGCCGGGCTACGCCTTCCGCTGTGATCGTTTCGTTACACGGGATGAAGATGGCTGCTTTGGAGCAGTCGTGGTCGGTGATGGTGAGTATCGAGTCGTATCCTTGAGACTGTGGTAGTTTCGTAATAAATCCATGGCTACGACTTCGAAGGGTTCTGCGTCTGGATCGGTTGTGATGGGGAATAGGTGTGGTTTTTGTCGGTGGGGATTAATTTTGTTGGCTTGGCATGTGGCGCAGCCCTTGACGTACTCCTCGACGTCTTTGCGCATGTTAGGCCACCAGTAGTCTCGTCGTAAAAGTTCGTAGGTGTTTGTGATTCCGGGGTGTCCCATTGCAGGTGTGTCATGAAAAAAGGTGATTACCCCCCGCTTAAGATCGTTATCCTCGATAACGACGAGGGCGTCGCCTTTCCACCATAATCCTCCGTGCTTCTTCAGACTGTGCGGCTCAACCCAGTGCAGCACTTGTGCTTCATCAAGGTTTTGCGCTATTTGGGTCCAAATGTCCATGTCGTGCATTGACATTTCCGTGGCTCGGACGAAGCGGTCTGCCGGGAGGACGATGACATCGTCATTATCTCCGTCGCCTGGTGCGTAGTCGGCTCGTCGAGATAGGGCGTCTGCGCGACCATTCCGAATTCCAGATACGTGCTTTAATACGAAGTCGTATTCTGATAATTCTAGGAATTCGCGTGCCACTCGTCGACTGATTTTTCGTGGTTCCTTCCAATACTGAAGGTTGGCATGATCGGTGTGTATGATGATTTTGTGAGGAGAGCCGACGAGGTAGGTGCGCCAGGCGCGCAACGCTTTGACCACTGCAAGCAACTCTCGATCGTAGATGTCGTAGTTCCGTTCAGCTTGGGATAACGATTCTGAATGGAACGCTACTGGGTGAAGCTTTTGATCGCTTCCTAATTGGTTGAGGACGGCGCCAATTGCGACGTTGGACGCGTCTACTTCCATTTCGAAGGGCTTTGCTAGGTCGGGGGAGAGGAGGACTGGCTCTTGACATATCTGGTCTTTGATGCGTTCAAACGCGCGTTGTTGGTCTGCCCCCCAATGCCATGGGGTGTCCTTTTTTGTAAGGTCGTGGAGGGGGCGTGCGAGTGTCGAAAATCCTTTGATGAACCGACGGTAGAAGTTGCAGAAGCCGACAAAGGCACGTACTTCCTTGAGGCTTTTTGGGGGTTGCCATTCGCGGATTCCTCGTACTTTTACGGGATCCATGCGCAGCTTCCTGTGTCCGATGATAAGCCCTAGGTACTCCGTTTCGCGTACTTCGAACTCGCATTTCTCTGGTTTGATGTAGAGGTCGTTTTCTTCACATATGGTCAAGACCTGATGGACTCGTTCTCGGTGACGTGTGAGGTCATCGATGGTTGCGATTAGGATATCGTCCATATACACAATTACTTCATTCGTTAACACCGGTCCTCGGAACGTGAAGTCCATCATCGCTTGGAACGTTGCGGGGGAATTTGTGAGTCCGAAGTACATCACAAGCGGTTCGAAAGCTCCTTTATTCGTTTTAAAGGCAGCTTTCCACTCGTCTCCTTCGTCTACGCGAATGTTATTATATCCCCAACGGATGTCTAGCTTCGTGAAGAGTCGTGCATCGCGAATCTTGTCAATGAGTTCCGGAATTAGTGGTAGCGGGTAGTGGTTGCGGACGGTGACTTCATTCAGTCGTCGGTAGTCTTGTACGGGTCTGAGCTTTCCGTCTTTCTTCTTTATGAAGAAGAATGGTGAGACGTATGGGGATTTCGATGGTCTAATGTATCCCCTTTCTAGTTGTTCGGCGAGGAATATGTCGAGGGCTTTATCCTCCTCTTGGGTTAATGGGTATACCTTACAGTCCATTGTCGCGGGCGCGCTCGGTGTTAAGTCGATGGCATGGTCCCACGGGCGCTTTGGCGGGAGGCGATGGGATGCTTCCTCGCTGAACACCTTACGATACCGCCGATATTCTGGTGGTACCATTTCCTCAAAGGTGCGTACCTCTCGTTTGGCCGCTTCCTGCTGTGCTAATTCGGACGCCGTCGTGGTTTTTCGTAGTAACGCCACACATGGCTCTTGGTCGTCGTCCGCGATCTGTTCCCAAGCCTCCTCATCGAGTTGATACGTCTCCAACGCCCGTATGGATGCTTCTACGGGCATGGCTTCGTCCGATGACTGGAGGCTGGATATGACGACTGGTTGGAAGTCCTCGTTCAGCGTCACTTCTCCCCACTTTACAAGGGGTTTGAACGCAGAGAACCATGGGTAACCCAGTATGACTTCGTCTCTTCCCAAATTCGTTACTAGGAAGCGAAGTGTTCTAGTATCGTTCCCGGTACGGACGTTCAGATCGGTATATTGGGTGATTGCTCCGTCCTGGTTGTGAGTTCCGTCCACGTTCCAAATGCGTATTGGTTGCGTGACATCACGCGTTCCAATCTGCAGCCGTTTTAGAAGTGAGGCGCAGATAAAATTGTCCGTTGCTCCTGAATCTAGGAGTACTTGTCGTTCAGCCGTCGTGTGTGCAGATTTAAAGAGTACTGGGATTCGCATGGATTGGTATCTGCTATGGTACACGTTTACATTGAGTGCTCTAGCCCAGGCCGTCGGGTTCAAGCGTCGAGAAAATCCTCCTTCGCAAACAGCTTTTCTACCATGAGGTCTCGTACCTCTGGGGGTTGTGCTTTCATCGCAGCGATCTGTGCTTCAGCCTGCTCTTCCGTCGAAAGTACGCGGTTAGATTGTATGGCGACAGTAGTGATGGCGGGAGCTGATACGGGCGGGGGAGCGGAGATGGAAGCTGGTTGGGTGGTCGTGGAGGATGTAGCAATTCGAGCGCTCTTTTGTGGGCAGTTACGCGAGATGTGCCCCGTAACACGGCACCTAAAACAGCGTCCCTCCTTTTGGAGTTGGATTCGGTCCGCGTCGGTGAGAGCCACGGAGGCTCGGGCGCGTCCAACATCCATGGTATTTGGGTCGCGATTCTTGTTGAGGGCTTGTACCCACTGTTCGCGGTTATGCCCTCCCTTCTTTTGGCGCGGGGTGCGGTTCTTGCCGAGTCGGTCCTTCAAAACCAAGTACTCAGCCTGTTGTAGTCGGGCAGCTCGCTTCCAATCTTCCCACATAACGGGGTGTTGGAAGCGAATGGCGTTAATGACTAACTGGTTCGGGAGCCCATCCTGGAATAGCTCCAATGTTGTGGCTTCGTCCGGGCCATACCCGGCTTTCGTGGTCAGGTTATCGAACTGGGCGATGTAGGAGTCAATATCTTCTCCTTTCATCGCTAATGTTTGTAAGGCTTTGCGGGCCTTCGTCTGTTCCGCGGTGTCGGTATACGCTTGTAGGAACCGGGTTTCTACCTCATTCCAGAGGTTGTTCTGAGTTTGTAGGACTCCTGTCGCTATTTGGTCTTCGAGCCATCTCATCTGTTCGTCAACCCAATCGTCGACTAGTGGCCCTCGGATGTAAGAAAGGAAGGCCATGGCTCGTTGTCCTGGTATTGCGAGCAGGTCCACCGTTGGGTTCATTCCGCAATATAGTTTGAAGGCGCGTAAGAATGCCTTGCTTTTTTCTCGGTTTCCGTCAAACTCGGGCGGGGGATTTCCTCCCAGGCGGCCGTTGCCACCAGGGGCTGGTGCAAGTCCTCCGGCTGGCGCCGGTCCACCGCCACCACCGCCACCACCGCCACCGCCACCGCCACCGCCACCGCCACCGCCACCGCCACCGCCACCGCCACCGCTGGCGGGAGTTCCTCCGGCAGGCGCTCCACTTCCACTAGGTATACCTCCTCCGCTCGTGAGGGTGGTACTTGCGGATGCTTGTCCTGGCTGAGCCATGGCGTATGATGGGAATGCTGAGGTGGGGAGATTGGTTGTTGGTACGGATACACTCGGGGATGGGGTGCTGGGGGGATCGATAATAATGCCCGAAGGATTGGATCCCAAGGGTCCGGTGTTCAGGGTGAGGGGTACTGGTCCTGTAGTGTACCACGCTCCTTCAGATGGGGAATATTCAATAAAGGCCCAGAGGTGCCTGTCGTCGAGGTAATGGATCTGTCGATACGATCGTGTCGAGGGATCAAAGATAAAGTATCCTTCGACTCCGTTGTGTTCTGCCCAGACCGCGGTTCCCTTAACTCTGTCTGATAATTCGTCCGAGCTAAGACAGTCAATATATTCGGGCCTAAACTTGGTTCGGCTGCGACTAGACGTCGCCACTGTGAGAGACTTGACTTAATGTAACGCCACCACAGGGGCGTTAAGTACGACGTGTACTTCGATAAGTCAACGGGATCGGCTAGGCGTGAACCGGCTAAGGTTCAGTTCGGTGATTAACAAGTATCACTTGGTCTCCCAGGGACACAAGGATATTAGCGGAAGTTCGAGGCTCAAGCGAAAAGGCGAGCGAAGAGGGACTCAAGCGCAAAGGCGAGTCAAAGTCGTTCGTGAGGCAAAGACAATTGTGGTATTACACAAGAAGTCAAGTCTACCGTACAAGCTAGGTAGAGCGTAACTTATATACTACTACAGGTTGTTTGTGAAGTACAAACATATGACGCGATCCTGAGGTACTGGCCCCAGCGAGCTAATAAGGAAGTGCAAAGGGGAAGTCCGTAAAGGGTACAAGGGAATCCCTCGGGGGCACGCGGGGCTCCAATGACGTCAGCGGGCCCTAGAAGTCACAGCCCTGGCTTCCCTGCGGTCATGGGGTTGGTGCGAGATAAGAGGCGAGGACCGAATCGAAGCGGAACATAGGTAAACGTACACGCGAACGCGAGACAAGGCAGATAAGCAGATAAGACCTATCGTACAGGAAGACGAGAATCATAACAGTCTTCCTCGTCCCTCGCGTTCCTCGTCAGCCAAGTGTCTTGCAAGAACACTCTGAGTGAGTGTTCATCACATCGCGGGGGTCATCAGAGTCGGTGGCCGTGATGAGATATGGCTGCTCAACTGGGTACCACTCCCTTAGCGTTCCCTCTACTGCTTCATACACTGCTCTCTCAGCGTCTCGGTGTGTTGGCATCGTCGGTGATAGATGACTGCTCGCCGGGCCGCAGCTACTGCTAGCTGCTGGTCCTTCCAGCCCTGCGCCGGTCCCCTCCAGTCCTGTGTCTTCATCCACTCCTGCCACCTCAACGTCGCGGGCGTCTTCTTCTTGCTCGTCCTTGGTTTGAGGGACGTCAGGTCGAAGTGGGGGACTCGCAAAGAGTCCGACAGCTGTACGAAGCCGAGTAATTTCGGCCTCGGTGTATGGGGCGGTGTTGAGGCGGTCGCCGTTGGGGTTGATGAGCCAGTACGTGGCGGGTTGGTCGGGGTCTTCGACGTCGTAGATGGATTGGGTGTTGGCGAGGGCTGCGCGGAGCTCTTCGTGGGTGAGGCTGTCGACGAGACGGGCAGCAAGAGGGGTGGTAGAGGTGAAAGTGGGAAGAGACATTTGGAGTGAAGTGGATGGTCCAGTGTGGAAAGATGGGGTTTTGGTCGTAGTTTGCCCCCTTCTTATAACTATCCTTCTTGCTTTCGTACTCCGTTTATACTCTGCTAGGGCTTCGTCAGCGAATACGTCATTTTCGTTGACCCACTGATTCTCCGAGTCTGGGTACCCTTTCCATTTCACGAGGTATTGTAATTTCTTGCTCCGGCCGAATCGTCTGGAGTCTAGAATGCGCTCCACTTCGTACTCCTCTTCTCCATCCACTAGATCCGGTGGCGGGCGCTGGAAGTTTTCCCCATGTAGGGGTGTCTCGCGATAAGGCGTGAGTAAATCGATGTGAAATACGGGGTGAATGCTCCACTGCGTGGGAAGTTCCAATTGATAACTGACTGGGGAGAGTACTCGTGTGATTTTGAATGGACCGTGTCGTCGTGCCGCTAGCTTGGCAGTCGGTTGATTGGTTCGGAGGTGTCGTCCTTCCAGCCAGACTTGATCTCCAATTTGGTATTTAGGCGTGTCTCGGTGTTTGATCCATAGCGATTGTGCCTTTTTGATGAGATTCTGGGCTTCTTTCCGTGCTTCTCGGAATTGTTGGAGTTGTGTGAGTACTTGTGGGATGGGCGACGGCTTATCGATCCAATCAGCGCGTGGGTCATATCCCATCATGAGTGAAAATGGGGACTTCCTTGTCGCCTCGTGTGGCCAGTTGTTGTGCACGAACTCTGCCATTGGCAGGAATTGCACCCAGTTATCTTGACGCTCGTTAGTCCAGAACCGTAGATATTGTTCCAGCCATTGATTGGTTCTTTCCGATTGTCCGTCGGTTCGGGGGTGATATGCCGTGGAGATATTTTGGTAGATGCCGAGGATTCGGCATAATTCGCGTGTGAACTTTGATGCGAATCTCGGGTCTCGGTCACTGATAATTTTCGCCGGTAATTTGAATCTTCAAAACACATGAGTGACGTACAGCGCGGCGGTTTCTTCCGCGGATATTTCCTCGTTGCAGGGGATGAACACTGATGCTTTGGTGCAGTCGTGGTCAGTTACGGTGAGGATCGAGTTGTGTCCCTGTGACTCCGGCAGTTTAGTTATGAAGTCAAGGGCAATGACTTCGAATGGCTTAGCGTCGGGTATCGGCGTGATGGGCACTAGTGGGGCTCGCGTCGGGCGGTTGTTAACCTTGTGGCGTTGACATTCCGCACAGCCTTGAACGTACTCCGTTATTTGTTTCAGCATATTCGGCCACCAGTGACTTCGCTCGATGATTCTCGCCGTTCGCTTGATTCCTGGGTGGCCGTATACTGGGGGGTCGTGGTGGTTGGCAATGATGGTGCGGATTTCTTTCGGTCCTCCGGTGATTACTCTTGCGCCTTGGTGGTACCAGATTCCGTCGACTTTCTTGAGCTTGTGTGGATCTACCCAGGGCTGTAGAGCGTCTTCATCTTGCGCGTGGTCTTCCGGTGATTGCGTGGTGACGGCTCGTACGAATACCTTCTCGGGTAAGACGACGACTCCTTCGTTGTCCCTTTCCCCTCGGTCGTAGTCGGGTCTTCGCGATAGAGCGTCTGCGCGTCCGTTGTTGGTCCCTTTGATGTGGTGGATCTCGAAATCGTATTCCATGAGCTCTAGGACTTCTCGGGCTACTCGGCGACTTATCTTCTGCGGTGTCTTCCAGTGTGTGAGGTTAAGGTGGTCGGAGAAGATTTTAATTTTGTGTGGTGAGCCTGCCAGGAACGGTCTCCAGTGTCGCAGTGCTTTGACGATTGCCAGGAGTTCCAAGTCGTAGATGTCATAGTTGCGTTCCGCTTCGTTTAGGGTGGCCGAGAAGTAGCTGAGGGGGTGCCTTTTCCCGTCTTGCTTCTTCTGTAGGAGTACTGCGCCTACTGCGTATCCCGATGCATCTACTTCGAGTTTGAATTGGTCTGTCAGCGTGGGATGTGCGAGTACTGGTTCGCTTGTGACTAGGCGTTTGAGGGTTTGAAAAGCTGTTTCTTCATCTTTGCCCCATGTCCATTCTGCGTCTTTGCGTGTGAGTTTGTTGAGGGCTCGTGCGTATGTGGCAAAACCACGAATGAAGAGGCGGTAAAAATTGCAGAAGCCCAAGAAGGAGCGTACGTCGCGTACCTTCGTGGGTGTGGGCCAGTCGCGTATGCCCGCAATTTTTACAGGGTCCATGCGAGTCACCCCCTTTTCAAGAATTACCCCCAGGTAATCCATTCGTGGTTGGTGGAAGGTGCATTTTGACGGTTTGAAGTAGAGGTTGTGATCCATCGCGACTTGAAGTACCGTGCAGACAGCGTTTATGTGCGCTTGAAGTCCTGCATGTTCCAGTGTTGCAATTCCAATGTCGTCCATGTAGACACGGATGATGGTGCCCATTGCTGCGAAGACTCGGATCGTGTCATCCAAGATGTCGTTCATCATGTTCTGAAAGGTGGCTGGTGAGTTCGTGAGTCCGAAGTACATGACAAGGGGTTCAAATAAGCCGTATTTTGTTTTGAAGGCTGCCTTGTACTCGTCGCCTTCTTTGATGCGTACGTTGTTGTACCCCCATCGGACGTCGAGTTTCGTGAAGATATGCCCGTCGCCGAGGTCGTTGATAAGTTCCGACATAAGCGGTAGTGGGTATTGGTTGCGCACCGTACAGGCGTTGATACGTCGGTAGTCCTGCACCGGTCTTAACTTTCCGTCTTTCTTCTTGATGAAGAAGAATGATGAGGCGTAGGGAGATTTCGATGGTCGGATATATCCCAGTTTGAGTTGCTCGTCCAGCCATGTGCGTAGTTGCCCATCTTCATCTTGAGACATGGGGTAGACCTTGCAGTTGATGCTTGGGGGTGTACCTGGTTTGAAGTCGATTGCGTGGTCCCAGGGTCGCGATGGTGGGAATCGGTGGGACGCTTCTTCGCTGAAGATTTTCGCAAATCGTTGGTATGGTTCGGGGAGGGTCGCGATGACCGTTTCTTGTTTTGCGGCGATGGCGAGTTCAGTGGCTGTGGTGCGCAGTTGGCATTCTTCTTCAAGCTCTTGAACTATTCCCTCCGCTTCGTCTTGAGTGATTGCTCGTGCGATGGTGGTCTGCGTTTCGGCCGGGTTGATTGATCGTAGCACCACCGGGAGGGTATTTTCGTGTATGGTTGCATGTGCCCAGCTGATGGTCGGTTCGTAGGTGGCTAACCATGGGTATCCGAGGACTAGGTCCTCTGTTACGTTTCGGATTGATCGGCGCCTCGGGCCGGGAAGTGGACACTGACGCGTCGACTATGACATCGCCGTCAGCAGAATATCGTCATGGACTTGTAGGATCAGTCAGCCGGGTAAGCTCCGGCGCATGTGATTGTACGATAACGGATCGGATCTCGGAATGACTCGTAGTGACTCATAACTAGGATAGCTGTACTAGGGTTCACGGTACTTACGCTATTGGCTAGTTAGTATTCAAGCGGCGCTTCAAAGCCCGCGCGTAACTGTATAAGTAGACTAGTGCGAAGACCAAGAACGGCATCTTGGTCTTCTTCAATACCACCACCATCTACTCGTCTGTACTAAGAGGTTCCCCCCCTCTTAAGTGAGTGTCCGGCATATCCCCTTAGACCAGGGATCCCCGTGACTTACCTTTCGCCTGTCCCTTCGCGGATCAGTGAACTTCCCTACCGACGTCGCAGCATACCAAGTCTTCCTCTACCGCAACGACCGCGTGGCAGCACCTTACCACACCTTCTATATCCTCGACAGCACCTCTTGGGCCAACGCTAAGTACATTGATCGGATCCCATCGGGAGTTCCTCAACTTGAAGACCTCCACGCATACTTTGGACGCGACGAAAGCCTTCAACCTCACCCCGCCTTCTACGCAGACACCTTCGCCAACCGCAACTATCGACTCCTTAGGATCGCCACTTGACAAGAGGCCTAAGTCAGGCAAACGTCCGTGGTAGACGTTACATTAAGACCAAGATCCCACCGTGGCCAATCCTACAACCAAAGATCTTTGGGTCCCGTTCAGACCCTACTACATCGACAGAAGAGGAGATCGCAACGTCCCAAAGAGATACTTACAATCCGCATTTTGGAAAGACGACGCGGAAACACCAGGCTACGTCGCTTACTATTTCGACCGACAAAATAACTCGCAACTCATCCCAGTAGAATTCAACTTCGACAACCACTGTTGGGTAGAAGTTCGTTGGGACGCCGGAAGAGAGAAACTTCAAGCCACTAGGCCAGCAAGCTCGATCCTCAACCTAGATATTAGACAAACAGAAGTCGTCACCAGAGACCAGTGGGGAATAATCGACGGAGAAAACGAAGAACCCATCAGATCCCCAACACCCAAGACACCTGCACCATCACCATCGATCAGGAGCAATCCAGAAGAAATCGTCATCAGAGACGAACAGGAAGAGGAACAACTAAAACAAATCGCTGAGTTGATTCCCACCGACATGTCCATAACCATCCCAACCATGGCTGCAGCCCGAACAGCCCTACTAGGCAAAGACACAGAGTACCAACCACTCTCCGGAGGACCACCCGACGGAGGAGGAGGAGCACCACCCGGAGGCGACCCAGGCGACAACCCGCACGACGACCAAGCAGGCATACCCACATTCATAATGCCCGACACCGACAAATTCATCGGAAAAGAACCCAAAATCTTCACCGGAAATCGTGACGAAGCAGAAGCCTTCCTCGCCCAATGGAACAGGTTCGCGGGAGTCAACGCCGCCAACAAAAGCCTCAAAGTCCCCTACATCAAGGCAATGATGTTCCTCACTTATATTCAAGGACCACTTGTCGACGAATGGGCAACGGAAACAGCCAAATGGCTCGACGCCCAAGCCAACAGAAATGACCCATGGCTCTGGGCAGGAGTAGAACTCGCATTCAAAGGACAGTTCCGCGACAACCTGGAAAAGGACCGCGCAAGAGTAGAACTCGACAAAGGGTTCAGGATGATGAATGAGGATATTGACAGCTACGTCACTAAATTCGAAAAGCTGGTTCGACAGGCTGACTACCGGCTGGACGAACCACTTGTTCTCAACAAGTTCACTAGGGGTGTTCCCCTTAAACTGTACCAAAATGCCTATCAATTCCACAATCCGCGCAGCTACTCCCAATGGAAAAGCGCGCTCATCGAACAGCAGAAACGATACCTGCACATGAAGGCCAGAGAAGGCGGCTTCGGGAGACAGCCACAAACTGTACAACGCCCACGCCCAAACCAACCGCTCCGATTCCAACCTCCGCAGAGACAAGGAAGTCAACAAGGATGGCAGCAATACCGCAACCACCCGGACGCGATGGACACTACTCCGGGAAGAATTCGAGCAAGAGTAGCCGAAATTGGCGATGTCAACCGAAACCACCCAGAAAACCCGAGAGACTGGGTTCCAGGAGGAAAACCCCCATTTCCGCCAAGAGCCGGATTCATGCAACAAAGAGGAGGAGGACGTGGAGTCCTGAACATAAGGGACGTAACCTGCTACAATTGCAACCAGAAGGGACACTTCTCACGAGATTGCAACCAGCCACGAAGGGCGCGAGGAAGAAGCGCATACATCGAAGAGATTCCCACCGCACCGCAAAGCATAGCAGAAGAACCCCTCATCGACCTGGATGAACCAGTCCAAGCCAACAGAGGCAACGCTAGCTCTCAAGTAAACAACCTGCTAGGCCAAGTCGTGGCACTACCGGAGGAACAGAGAGGAATGTTCATGAGGGAAATGATGGGGAGGCCGGATTTTCCGAACGCCTGAACCCAACGGCCTGGGTGAGGGCTTTAAACTGTAACTCAATGTTTATCACGCACTATCGATCTATGCACGTCCCAGTTTCGATTCGCACGAGTTACTTCATGGCCGACAAGAAAGCATTAGTGGACTCTGGAGCCACCCACAACTTCATACATCCAGACTTTGTCAAAAGGATGCAGCTAGGGACCAACGAGTTGCCTAACCCGCGCAACATATGGAATATCGACGGAACACATAACAAAGGGGGAAAAATCACCCACTACGTCGATCTAAACATACAAACTGATGGAAAGCTCAAAACTATCCAGTTCCTAATCACAAACGTAGGAGGGGAAGATATCATCCTCGGATACCCCTGGCTAGCGACATTCCAACCACGGATCCAATGGGCCACCGCCACCATGGATACCAAACAATACCCCATCATCATACGAACCATCAATCCCAACAAAACTACCCCAGCAGCAGTTCGAGCAGAACTGCGAAGAGCTATCACAAAAATACAGGACGACGAACGAATGAAGGCATTCGAAGAACTGGAGGAGGAATCAACTCCGGTACACTTACGAACAACGGCAACCGACTTGGCAATCGCGGCACACGAATCAACAAAACAGGAACTCCCCGAAGAATACAAGAGGCATGCAAAGGTATTCAGCGAAGAGGAATCCCATCGATTCCCACCATCCAGACCATGGGACCACGCTATCGACCTCAAACCAAACGTTCCGGACCACATCAATTGCAAAATCTACCCGCTGAACCAAGCGGAGGATAAAGCACTGGAGGAGTTCCTAGACGAACAACTGGCCAAAGGATACATTCGACCGTCTAAATCACAGTACGCAGCCCCTTTCTTCTTCGTCAAAAAGAAGGACGGAAAGCTACGGCCGGTACAGGACTACAGGGAACTCAACGCTTGGACCATACGCAACCAATACCCATTGCCGCTTATACCACAACTAATCGCAGACCTCAGCGGAGGATGGATATTCTCAAAGTTCGACGTCCGATGGGGGTACACCAACATCAGAATCAAGCCCGGTGACGAACACAAAGCAGCCTTCAAGACCAAACGGGGATTCTTCGAACCATTGGTAATGTACTTCGGAATGACAAACGCACCAGCAACCTTCCAAGCAATGATGAACTGGATCTTCGCCCCTCTCATTGAACACCACGAGAAGAAGGGAACTATCATCCGCGTATACATGGACGACATCGGAATAGCAACAGCCACGACAAGGGAAGCGCACACGGAAGCCATTCACGACATTTTGGACCTACTGGAACAGAACAACTTATACCTCAAACTGGAAAAATGCGTATTCCACTCGGACACCCTCGATTACCTGGGGGTAATCATTAAGAAGGGGGTGATTCGCATGGACCCGGTCAAAGTCTCTGGAATCCGCGAATGGCCAACCCCAAAAAACGTCAAACAGGTGCGATCATTCCTGGGATTCTGTAACTTTTACCGCGCTTTCATCCGAGGATTCGCTTCACACGCACGACCACTCAACAAACTCACACGAAAAGACACGGAATGGCAATGGGGAACAGAACAACAAACGGCATTCGACAAACTGAAGACCCTAGTAACGGAAGAACCGGTACTCAAACACCCAGAACTTGACCAACCATTCGAACTAGAAGTCGACGCCTCAGGATACGCGGTAGGGGCAGTACTACTCCAACGCGACAAGGACAACAAACGACACCCAATCGCCTACTACTCCAACACCCTCAATGCAGCGGAAAGGAATTACGACATCTACGACCTGGAACTGTTAGCCATTGTCAAAGCACTGAGGAACTGGAGACCATACCTCGCCGGATCACCCCACAAGATCAAAGTATTCTCCGACCACATGAACCTACAGTACTGGAGATCTCCACAAAAGATTAGTAGACGGGTAGCAAGGGAAGTGCTAGAACTCTCCGAATACGACATAGAGATTCACCACATCAAGGGAACGGCGAATGGAAGAGCAGACGCCCTATCAAGGAGACCCGACTACGACCAAGGAGAGCACGACAACGAGCAAGTCACAGTACTCCCGGACCACATATTCGTCAGAGCTGCAACAATCGACACGACGGACAACCCAACACGCATAAGCACAACAATCCCCGTGGAAGAAATGCAGCCCACATACCCAGTATACACCCAGGACAACGACATTGTCATGAAGTGGGTAGACCCGCACAGACTCAAACGCATCGAAGGCACCTGGTACAAAGAAGGGCGAAGAGTAGTCACAGGCGACGCTCACGAGCGGAAGCGTATTATACAGGCCCACCACGACACGCTCGCATATGGACACCCGGGAATCAACCGGACCATCAGACTGATCGAGAGATACTACTGGTGGCCAGGACTCCGGCAAGAAGCACAGGATTACGTTAAAGGATGCGCCGACTGTCAACGAATCAAAGTCAACAACAGACCAACACGTGCACCCCTGCAACCAATATTCCCGAAACCGGAAGCAACCCCGTTCGAAGTGATAGCCCTGGATTTCATCACCAAACTACCCCAATCAAACGGCTGTGACTCCATACTGACAGTAACAGACCACGACTGTTCCAAAGTGGCAGTATTCATTCCGTGCCTAGAGGAAATAAGCGCAGAAGGAACTGCGGCCCTGTACGTGACACATGTTTTTCCCAGATTCGGACTGCCAGCGCGCATCATCAGCGATCGAGACCCCAGATTCGCATCAAAGTTCATCCGCGAACTATGCCGAATACTCGGCATAGAACAGAACATCTCCACCGCGTATCACCCCAGAACCGATGGCCAATCGGAACGAACCAACCAGTGGCTAGAACAATATCTAAGGTTCTGGGTCAATGAACGACAGGACGACTGGACACAATATCTACCAATGGCGGAATTCACGCACAATAATTGGCCCAACGAGTCAACCAAGGAATCTCCGTTCAACGTCCTCATGGGATATAACCCACGCGCTGATTGGATCGATCGACCATCCCCTATCCCGCAAGTAGCGCTGCGGGCGCAACAATTCAGAGAGGCTAGAACCCGCGCCCAGGAACTGATGATCAAAGCGCAGCAGGGGTGGATCAAACACAAAGACACCCCAAAATACCAAATCGGGGACCTCGTATGGCTCGAAGGACGCCACCTACGTACCAATCAACCAACGGCAAAACTTGCGCCCCGAAGACATGGACCCTTCCAGGTCATTCAGGTGATGTCCGCAGTCAATTACCGCCTAGAACTTCCCACGCAGTGGAGCATTCACCCAGTGTTTCACACGGACCTTCTTACTCCGTACAAAGAAACTCCCACACATGGGCCAAACTATCAGCGCCCACCACCGGATCTAATCGATGGAGAAGAAGAATATGAGGTCGAGAAGATTCTGGACTCCCGGCGATTCGGCAGGACAAGGAAACTGCAATATTTGGTCAAGTGGCGCGGATACCCGGACTCGGACAACCAGTGGGTCTCCAAGGATGACGTATTCGCTGACGAGGCAATTCGGGAATTCAAACATTCAAACCCCGCCAGAGAAGTACATATAAGCGCAGGGAAATCCCAAGAGACGTCCCCATCTCCTTCATCCACTCCCACTTCTACTCATGTCCTCATCCCCAGTCCAAGTACACTATGTCCTCGACGACCTACTCCCAATCTCAGTGCAGCCTACCCTCATCGTTCAGAACGCGCCATCATCACCCCTGTCGCTTCCCCAGTCCATTCACGACGGAGACGGTCGTCCACCTACCCCCGTACCATCCCTCCTTCCTTCACCAACCTCTACAAGAGCGGGTACAAGAGATCCTTCGCCGATCCACATGTCAACGTCCACAGAACCCGATACGGACGAGACTCCGATTCAAGAGGACCGGGACTTCGACCAATACCTATCAGAGGAACATTGCCCTCTACACCAACACCTCACTTACGGCAACCACCTCACCACCACGCACAATGAAACCCCTCCGTTATGCACCACGGACGGGGAGCCAATACGTATGCCGAAAGCTGCTCGACCCAAGGTCCGCATCTACCGTGTGGAAGAACACAGCCCGGTTTCCCGACGCCAAGTGGAGACTCCTCCACCCTTCGGGTTCCAATTCAACAGGGGAGTACACTATATCCCTTTCCAGATCCGCGATGCTCAGGACCGGCTGCACCCAGCTCGGTATACGCAGCTCATCCTTACGGCGGACCCCTTCGTCCTCGCCTACAGGAGAGGCAGCGACCAGCAATACGGCAAGCCGGTGCACGCCGCTCCCAACTACGACTACCCCCGAGACGCCGCATACTGCGACGACGACCTGATCTTCTTAGATCAGCGCAGCATCATGCGGGAGTCGGTGGACCGCGCCCTCACGGGCATGAAGGATCTCACATTGACAGCGGAGGTCCACCGCTACCGCTGCGCCCAGGCGGGGGTGGAAGCGAAGGAATCG
This sequence comes from Lactarius akahatsu, assembly GCA_021524915.1. Lineage (NCBI taxonomy): Eukaryota > Fungi > Basidiomycota > Agaricomycetes > Russulales > Russulaceae > Lactarius > Lactarius akahatsu. The sequence goes on along the minus strand of JAKELL010000576.1, from coordinate 4,220 downwards.
GAGTTGGCACGGTTGACGGAGGAGTTAGACAAGGTCGCCAGGGTAAGACGCGAATGCGTGCTTCGCCTCCAGCGAGCCAACGCGATCACGCGTATCGAGGCGGAGCGAGACTCTTATCGCCCCGGGTTGGAAGCTGGGCAGCAGGTTGCAGCGCAGAGGGAGGCGGCAGCACAGCGAGGTCGAGCTGGGGCTCGACCATAAGAAGGGGGTGATGTTACGTTTCGGATTGATCGGCGCCTCAGGCCGGGAAGTGGACACTGACGCGTCGACTATGACATCGCCGTCAGCAGAATATCGTCATGGACTTGTAGGATCAGTCAGCCGGGTAAGCTCTGGCGCATGTGATTGTACGATAACGGATCGGATCTCGGAATGACTCGTAGTGACTCATAACTAGGATAGCTGTACTAGGGTTCACGGTACTTACGCTATTGGCTAGTTAGTATTCAAGCGGCGCTTCAAAGCCCGCGCGTAACTGTATAAGTAGACTAGTGCGAAGACCAAGAACGGCATCTTGGTCTTCTTCAATACCACCACCATCTACTTGTCTGTACTAAGAGGTTCCCCCCCTCTTAAGTGAGTGTCCGGCATATCCCCTTAGACCAGGGATCCCCGTGACTTACCTTTCGCCTGTCCCTTCGCGGATCAGTGAACTTCCCTACCGACGTCGCAGCATACCAAGTCTTCCTCTACCGCAACGACCGCGTGGCAGCACCTTACCACACCTTCTATATCCTCGACAGCACCTCTTGGGCCAACGCTAAGTACATTGATCGGATCCCATCGGGAGTTCCTCAACTTGAAGACCTCCACGCATACTTTGGACGCGACGAAAGCCTTCAACCTCACCCCGCCTTCTACGCAGACACCTTCGCCAACCGCAACTATCGACTCCTTAGGATCGCCACTCGACAAGAGGCCTAAGTCAGGCAAACGTCCGTGGTAGACGTTACATCCTCGTTGCCTATGTCGGTGACTAGGAACCTCATGACCTTTGAAACACCGTTGGTCTGAACGTTTAGGTCGATGAAGTGCGTAATGGACCCAGCTTTATTTTCTGTATTGTCAATATTCCAAATTTTCTTTGGTTTCTCGAGGGGTTGTAGTCCAAGGCCCATGCGTTTGGCGAACGCGGGTCTCATAAAATTGTCGGTGGCTCCCGAGTCAATGAGCCCTTTGATATCGGCCATAGAGTAACTTGTGCGAATCGAGACTGGGATTCGAAGCGAACGATAGCGAGTCATGATTACAGAGTTACAATTGACTGCCCTCACCCAGGCCGATGGGTTCAGGCGTCCTGAAAACCCTCTTGGGTCCAGAGATCTTTAAATACGAGGTCCTTGACCTCGTCACTTGCCCCTCTAAGTGTTTCCATCCATCCCTTGGCCTGCTCTTCAGGCGTGGTTTCTGTGCGGCGTGCTGTTACTGGTTCTTGGCCGTAGTAATCCGTTTCCATGCTGCGGCTTGTGCTCGTGCGTGGTTGGAACGGTTGCCTTGGTTTTCTAGGGCGTGTGCAGTCGCGTGAGAAGTGGCCTGGGTTGTTACAGTTGTAACATATCACTTCCCTCATGTCGCGGCGTGGTCCGCCTCCCCGATTCTGTCCTGGTCCTCCTCTTGGTGGGAAAGGCGGTCGCTGGTTCCCGCGGTTTGGGTCGCCTACTTCCACGAGGCGTGCGCGTGTTCTATCCGCCGATGTGTCCATGGCGTTCGGGTCGTAGCGCGGCGGTGAAAATCTGGGTGGCGCCCATTGCGGGGCGTATCCTCGGTTTTGCTGAGGTCGTGGTGTTGGGGTGTTGCGGGGTGTGGTTGTGAGCCCTAGGCGTGCGCGTAGGTGGATGTACTGCTTTTGCCTGCGCATTGCTGCCTCCTTCCACTCATTGAAGGTTTGCGGGTCGTCCAGCTCGTAGATTTTGGTGAATAGGGCCCTCGGGAGACCTGCCGTGAATCGGTCCAGTGTTTGGCGGTCGTTGAGGCGATAATCAGCTTTCCGCGCTAGTTGTTCGAAATTGGTGACGTACGAGTCAATATCGTCGCCAATCATTTTAAGCCCCTTGGCTAGCGCGGCCTGCGCTTGCTCTTGTTCGAGTACGTTTGAGAAGCGGTCGGAGAATCCCGCAGTCAAGGTGTCCCATAGGAATGGGTCGTATCGGCTGCGTCCTTGGTGTAGCTCGTTGTTGAGCCACTGGAGGAATCCGAGCGTCCAGTTGGATACTCTTGGACCTTTGATGAATCCTAAGAACAGTAGGCACCGTCGATAGACGTTGGTCATGATCGGTGCTTCTGAATTTTGTCCCCAGTATATGTGCCATTGCGTAAGGAATGACTCGTACTCATCTTGGTTTCTGTCAAATATGGTTGGGGTTTCTCCTACTAACTTGTCTGACCCGTGTGGTGCTCCCGGTGCTGGTCCTGCTGCCGGCGGCGGTGGGGGTGGTGGTCCTCCACCGAAGGGATCCCCTTCGCCTCCTCCTCCGAACTGAGGTTGCCTTCCTCCGTGCGGCGGTCTTCCACCTCCAGGTGGTCCCCGACCGAAGGGGCCTCCGGGTCTTCTGGGTGCTGGGGGTCCTCCTGCGCCTGGCGGTGGGTCAGGGACGTCTGGTCCTACTGCTCTAAAAATGGCTGCGTCGTCTGCGGTCATGCGATGTCCCGTTGTTGGGTTGATGGGGCGTAGGTAGGACTCTGCTTCTTCCGTGATCCTTCTGGCTTCTTCGAGGGCCGGGTCTTCTTGGGTGATTGTTGCTGTTGCCATGTCTGCGGGTGGGTGTACTTCGATATTTTCTGGTTCGTTGATATGTAGGGACTCAGCTGTTTGTATTATGTCTCCGACTTCCGATTCTTCGTCGTCGGTCTCCTCGTCGCCTTCGCTGGTTTCTGATGGTGCGGGGGTTCTGGGTTCAGAGGTGCTTGGTTCCTCTTCCGGTTGTCCGTCTATGCGTCCCCACTCTGCACATGTGGGTAGATTTCTTGAGTCGATATCGCAGTTGTAGTTTCTTCCTGCGGGTCGCACTGCGTCGTATCGGTTATCTACGGGGTTCCAAGTAATCTCGACCCAGCACAAATTGTCGAAATTGAACTCAACGGGGCGGTATCGGGTTGGCCCCGACGCAAAGTCCACGAAGTATCCTGTTTCTCCTCGGTATTCTCTCCACCTAGCAGCTCCTAGGAATTGTGTTGGTACGTTTCGGTCTCCTCGTCGTTCGAGGGAATAAGTTTGAAAGTTTCTCCACTGGTCCCGAGTTGTGAACGCCATGATGGAAGGATCTTGGTCTTAATGTAACACCACCACTGGCGTTAGTCCGACTTGGACGCGGAAGGGCGTTCACAACTTAGCTGAATATCTCTTCGAGGTCACGTGACCTGATCACGGGATACACGGCGCTTGCGGGCACGTGATCCGAGTGTACACTAGGGCGAGTCGTGCCACTAGGTAATCCGATAATCGAATAGAGATGACTTGCTCGGAAGGAGACAAGTGTAGCACGCGTGAAGAGATGAGTAGAAGTGGTGAATTGAAGAAGACCAAGATAGCGAATCTTGGTCTCCCTGGGCCACTATTTATACATATACGAGGTAGCTTTAAAGCTCCTCTCCAATCCGTATGACGAATAGCTAAAGTAGCTCGAACCCTACTATCGCTATCCTGGTTATGAGTCACGCCACATCGGCATGTGATTCTACTACGTGCTGACTGTTCCCCTAGTCCATGATGTAACGTCTACCACGGACGCTTGCCTGACTTAGGCTTCTTGTCTGGTGGCGATTTTAAGGAGTCGATAGTTGCGGTTGGCGAAGGTGTCTGCGTAGAAGGCTGGATGGGGTTGGAGACTCTCGTCGCGTCCAAAGTATGCGTGGAGATCTTCGAGCTGAGGGACTCCCGATGGGATCCAATCAATGTACTTAGCGTTGGCCCACGAGGTACTGTCGAGGATGTAGAAGGTGTGATAGGGTGCTGCCACGCGATCGTTGCGATAGAGGAAGACTTGATATGCTGCGATGTCAGCGGGAAAGTCCACTGATCCGCGAAGGGACAGGCGAGGGGTGAGTCACGGGGATCCCTGGTCTAAGGGGATATGCTGGACACTTACTTAAGAGGGAGAACCTCTTAGTACAGACGAGTAGATGGTGGTGGTATTGAAGAAGACCAAGATGTCGTTCTTGGTCTTCGCACTAGTCTACTTATACAGTTACGCGCGGGCTTTGAAGCGCCGCTTGAATGCTAA
>JAKELL010000575.1:0-23689 GCA_021524915.1 Lactarius akahatsu | reverse complement strand
TCATACAGACAAGGGAGTGGATGTTCTGAGAACAAGGGATAGAAGAACAAGAAGAGTCTAGACAAGTGACATCATACTGACATCATAATAAAGATAGAACAAAGGGAAACTACAAGGGCGTTTGAGTACAACGCAAAGTCCAGATCCTGTGATGTTAATTCTACAGTGATGTCATAGATAGGTAAGTACAACAAGTCCGAGATTGTGTGATCATAATAATCTAATCTACATAAGTCCTGTATATCTTATCTACAGCAGTCCATATCTGATTGTCCACTGAGCCGCTAAGTGTGCAAGGGTCACTTATCAACACTTTAGAGCCCTCGAACCCAACTTTCTTTGTCCTGAAGAGGTGAAGCTCATGGCTCATGTTCTCAAGGTAAGCAAGAAAGTGCTCCTGTGGTTTGAGGAAGGCCCCCGAGCCATATTGGAACCCATGAAATGTGAGTTCAGAGACCAAAACTGGAGTAAAGGGTGGAACGAAGGTAGTGACCAATGTCACAATTGGTGAAATGGACTCTTACTATACGGATATGACCCCTTAGTAAGTAGTAATGTGTCATGGACTAAATGCATCAGTCAGCCGTGTAGTGTCACATGTTAGATACTATGACTTGTCCCAAGTAGTAGCTGTATTAGGGTTCGAGCTATTTATGCTACAAGTTGTCTCAGATTGGAGGGGAGCTTTAAAGCATCCCCACATATGTATAAATAGTGAGGTTGGAAGACCAAGAAACGCCATCTTGGTCTTCTTCAATCACTACCTCTTGACTTGCATTCACATTCTTTGCTTGTCTCTCCCTCGAGCAAGTTGACTCTCTCACTGCCCAGTGATCCAAGAACATCCTGGTGCAATGGTGTTGGTCACGTGACCAGATAGAATGCATGACTCTAGTCATGAATCTCAAGCAGCGCATAATCTGCTAAGTCGTGAACGCCCTTTCAAAGCCTAAGTCAGACTTAACGCCGGTAGTGGCATAACAACCAAGGTGCAATGAACCTCCCACTTGGGTATGAAGAAGAAATGAATACAAGTGTTCTTTCTTGCTCTGTGCTTATTCCAATGAATATGTGAACAGTCACATGCTGTGCTCAAGAAGACTGAAGGTATGTACTTCCGCATCTGCAAAGACCTGCTGTTGTTGGCAGCAAAGTGAAGCCAAGTGAAGACAATTTGAAACAATCATTTTCTGCCTGTCAAGATCCTGACAATCACCCACATCCCCTGGGTCTACAAGAACATTCCAATTCTGACTGGCCTACTCAACAAGGTCATTCAAAGATAAGATTCCCACTGATGTGTATGCCTTCAGACATCTCATACCACTTTCACTGGTTCTGTGTCCCAAAGAAGAACGGTTCCCTTTGGCTTGTACAACCTTCAACCCCTCAATGCCATTGCTATCCATAGTGCTGCAGTCCTACCCTTCATCGGCCAGTTTGTCAAGGGTTGGCTGCATACCCTTGTTAAGTACATGCTTGATCTATTGTTGGCTATGACCACTGGACCCTTGATGTCGCCTCTTAAGATCTCACAAACTTTCAGTCCCCCTTGGTGCCTTTACAACACAACAACAAGGCTGAGAAACAGAGAGCGAGGCGACAGGTGAGAAGGTTTTTATCTTCTCCCTCACCCAGCTGCCTCACCCAGTGTCATCAGTCTCACCCCAAACCCTAACCCAATGACAAGGAGAAACAGGGAAAAGTGACAGGTGAGACAGTTTTCTTTGCCTCCTCTCATGTTGACAGTACCTTATCAGATGCTTCTGATGATGAGATTGAGAAACAGAGAGAGGCAGGGGTGAGATAGCCTTCTAGGCTTTGTTTTGGTGGTAGAGGAATGTTTTTGACTCACATTCATCTTTCTCATGTCATTGTTGATATATTTTTTCCCAGGTTAACATAAATGAGTACAGACTCTTTTCCCTTGACCACTACCTCGCCGACCTTGCTTCTCTTCCACCTCAATGTGTCTCATTGTCATCCTTGATACCCTCTATAGCTCAAAGGGTCGTGAACGAGAATGGGAAACAGCCAAAAGATGCATTTTGGCCCATTTTGTAAGGATGGGATTTGAGAAAGATGGGGTGGAGGTAGCCACTGTGAGGTATGTTCTTACACACTGCTTAACACTCCCTGGCACTCACAATCACTTGCAGGAATATAGGTTGGCATGGCAAAGGCAGGGTGGTACAGTGTGGGGGACATCTTACCGTCAATTTCGGCAAGTGGAATGGCTGGTTCATGACCAAACATGTCTACCGCATGGACGCAGCATATGAGGGTAGGTGCATTGAATTATATGGATTCTTTATTTATTCTTACATTTTGTTCTATTACAAAGGACTGGCTGAGAGAAGGCAGGTTTGGAAAACACCCAACAGAGTTCGGAAAGCATCCAAGAGAGTTCGGCGAGCACATAAAACACATTAGAGAATCAGTTTTCTCAACATACAGCTTCTATACTTTCTTTTTTTAGACAATTTCTACCTTTTTTCAGCTTTGAAGTTGCACCACCACAGCCGCCACAGTTGCACACAGACCATCCCCATGGCCCATGAAAGATGTAATTGACGACAAGCAGGTTTCTGCCAGTGATGGGTGGTCACATCACCAGACTGTCTGTCATCAGTGCAAGACCTGAACCCAACCCCTTGCTTAGGACCCTTAGTATGTTTCATGCATTTCCCATTTCAGTCATTAGCATCCTTAGTGCGCTTTGACATTTCACACTTCTGACTTGCCTCCTTGCATTCCCCAGCATGCCACACCCATGTGCAGCCTTAGTGACTCAATTGTGACGTGTCTTTGACAATGGCAGCCACCTCTGCAAACTTTCATGTTGTGCGGAAGCATGTGCAACAGTTTATGATCACCTGCAACCACCCAGACCAGCAGGGGGTCCATGCAGCCCACTGTTCCTATTCCCAACCTCCCTGCACCCACATGTGTCCTTAGCAACTCAAGCACAACACGTCGCTGACCAAGGTAGCCATCTCCGTGAAGTTTTGTGTCATGCAGAAGTGTGCATGACCATGTGTGATCACCTGCAACCACCCAACCCCCCAGCCAAGTGAGCTACCAACTGCTGCCACCATACTCATGCAAGTCACAAATGCAGTGGCAATGGCACCAGCACTGTGATAACGGCTATGACACCAGCAGCAGGAGCAACAGTGAGGACGACGATTCAACCATGATGATCAGGGTCCATGGCCAACTCTGAGCAACTCAACCACAACAAGGTAATGACAATGACAATAACAACAACAACAACAGTGACAACAATGACAATGTGGCAGACAATTATGGTGATGCAACGACAGCAGGGGGTAATGACAACGTGGCAGACTTTTGTAGATCACAGATATGGGACAATGTGTTAGAGTAGATACTATCTAGAGCTTGAATAAAGAAACCTCTATTTTTTGCTAAAGAATGCAACTCTGGTCGACTTTGAGTTGAAGTTGTGACTTTGGAGCTGTGACTCAGAGGGTTTGCCACACTATCATGACTCAGCTTGACCCGGCTCAGGCCGAGATTGACTCCAACTTGAGTCGATTCAGAGTCAGAGTTGTGGCAACACTAGTCACAAGCAAGCAAGATGAGTCTGAGTGGAGATTCAAATGCCCATGTGAGTGACAGTGAGTGACAGCCAGTTGACATGTCCTGCACCCCACTCGTCTCTTGTCTACTATCTACTGCCAACTTCTCCACTCAATGTCCCTCTTTGGCCTTCTGGGCCCATGGGCCCCTGAGCCTTGGGCCCCATCCAGGCTGCTAAAAGCTCAGGGGGCCCAGTCTCTGTTGACAAGTGACCTGTGTGCACTTAGCAGCTCAATAGACATGCAGATAACAGACTGCTTTAGATTAGATATACAGGACTTGTAGATTAGATATTATGATCTGTACAATCTCGGACTTCTTGTATTCTCTTATCTATGACATCACTTATGTACATGACATCATGGACTCCTTTGGATTTCCCTGGTACTACATCTATGTACCTTCCTTTGTTCTTATCTTTATTGTGATGTCACTATGATATCATAGTCTGGACTTTTTCTTGTTCTTTACAGCTTGTTCTTTAACTAGTCCACTCCTTTGTCCATGTCTAGAACAATGCGTCCTTGTATTTACTGTGACATGTTGTTACCAGCGTCACTATCTGTAGCAGTATAAGTAGTGTACCCTGTACGCACTGGCACCACACCAGTTCTCATCTGTTGTGTGCCAGACTCAAACTCTGCTTCACTTGCTTGACTACTTCCTGTTGCTGTTTCCAGCCACCTTTGTGATGAACAGCACACATGAAGGGATCATACTCACAGTGAACTAGAGACTGTGGTGAGATATGAAGAGTGAGTGTCATGGACACGTATATTTTCCCTATTTTTCTGTATTTATACGGAATTATTTAAGGAAGATATAAAGGGCCAAAGTACGAGACATCGTCAGTCATGTACTGCCACCACATGCACCTTTATGCACATGACCCTGGGATAGTTGCACCCTTAACAGGACAACCTAATCCGGTCACACTCCAAATATGTATGGACTCTTACGATTGGTAGATAAGGATGGAATGTTCTAGATAGTTCTAGACTTCGCTTAGTAAATTACGCTTATGCACTGTATTAGGTTTTACTCAGCAAGATAAGAGCATCGCGTCAGCACTATGACTCATGCATCAGTCAGCACAATAGATAGTGCTATTAATAGACATGACGCGTCAGCTCCTGAGTCATGGAGTCTTACTGTACACTTAGTAATAGTGTTTAGACTCAGTTCAAGCTCAGCACATGTAGCGTATATAAACCTCCCTGTAGCGTCCTGAGTGGAACCAACTTGTCCTCATGGTTCTCCACTCAGGTGCGTATTCCATTGTACTCCTTACTCTCTCAATCTGAACTTGTCCTCTTGGTTCTCCACTCAGCGTACCACAGCGTGACCTTGATAACTTGAGTTCTTGTATAAAGACTCTAAGTTGTTGTCCCTCCGCTGTGACTGTACGTTAGCACGTGATTTATCTCCACACTCAGCTTGGGTGTGCTCACCTGACAGTTCGCCTCTAGTTCACACTTGAGCTTAGCGTAGCGAGGTGTCATACTGCTACAGTGAGCTTGAAGCAGCAACAGAGAGATCTTGCAAGTGAAGCAGAGTAATAGTCTGGTACACAACAGATGAGAACTGGTGTGGTGCCAGTGCGTACAGGGTACACTATTTATACTGCTACAGGGGGTGATGCTAGTAACAGCAGGTCACAGTAAATACAAGGGTGCATTGTTCTACACATGGACAAAGGAGTGGACTAATTGGAGAACAAAGCATAGAGAACAAGAAGAGTCCAGACTATGATATCATAGTGACATCACAACAATGATAAGAACAAAGCAAAGTACAAAGATGTAGTACAAAGGGAATCCAGAGGAGTCCATGATGTCATGTACATAGGTGATGTCATAGATAAGAGAATACAAGAAGTCCAAGATTGTACAGATCAATATATCTAATCTACAAGTCCTGTATATCTAATCTAAAGCAGTCCATTATCTGCATGTCCATTGAGCCACTAAGTGCACTCAGGCCACTTATCAACACTTTGATATCTCACCACAGTCCTCTTGTCACTGTGTGTAACGTCTACCATGGACGTTTGCCTGACTTAGGCTTCTGACTTGGTGGCAATCCTCTGAAGATAGAAGTTCCTATTCACAGGAGAATCAGGGTGGAATCTGGGATGGGGTAAGAGACGCTTGTCAAGTCCGAAGTACGCATAGATGTCTTTGTGGATTGGGATTCCTGGTGGTACCTCTTGGATGTAATGGGCTGATCTCCACTGGTTGTTGTCAAGGATGTAGAAGGAGGTATAGGGTGAGGCAACTTGTTCATTGCAGTACAAGAGAACTTAATAGGCTGCAGTGCTGATGGGGTATTCCACTGCCCACGAAGGGGATCTCAGGATAAGTCACAGGAATCCCTGGTCTAGGGGGGATATACCAGACGACTCACTTAAAGGGGGAGAGCCCTGAAGATGATGAGTACAGATGGTGGTATTCAAAGAAGACCAAGATGGTTTTCTTGGTCTTTGCAGTAATCTACTTATACAGATACGTGTGGGCTCTAAAGCGCTGCTTCAAGAAGTACTAGCCAATGGCATAAGTAGAGCGAACCCTAATATGACTATCCTAGTATGAGTCACTACAAGTCATTCCAAGATCCGATCTGTACCATACAATCACATGCGCCGGAGCTTACCCAGCTGACTGATCCCATAAGTCCATGATGATGTACTGCTGATGAGAGTGTCATAGCTTGTACATCAGTGTCCACTTCCCAGCCTGGGGTGCCAATCAATCTGAAATGTAACATCACCCCCTTTTCACAGTCAAAGCCCCAGCTCGACCACACTGGGTGGTCTCCCTCTCTGCCGCAACCTTCTGTCCTTCCTCCACTCTGGGGTGGTATGAGTCCTGCTCAGCCTCAATGTGGGTGATTGCGTTGGCCTGCTGTAGCTGGAGCATGCAATCCCTCCTTACCCTGGCTATCTTGTCTAGCTTGTCCATCTTCCTCACCAACTCCACCTCCTTGGCCTCATAACCCACTTGTGTGCAGCAGTAGCAGTGGACCTCTGCAATGAGGGTAAGGTCCTTCATGCCTGTGAGGGCATGGTTGACCGACTTGCACATGATGCTGTGCTGATCTAAGAAGATCAGGTCATCATTGTAGTAATGGCTGTCTGCAGGGTAGTCATAGTTGGGGGCAGCGTGCACCAGCTTGCCGTACTGCTGGTCGCTGCCCCTCCTGTGGGCAAGGACAAATGGGTCTGCCATGAGGATGAGCTGCATATAGTGAGCTGGGTGCAGGTGGTCCTGAGCATTGCAGATCTGGAAAGGGATATAGTGTACTCCCCTGTTGTGTTGGAACCCAACAGGTGGAGGAGTCTCCACTTGGCATTGTAAGGTTACCTTGGGCGCTGGGCCCAAAACCATCCCTTTTCAGTCTTTTCAGCCTTGGACAGGCATTGCATGGCTCACCTGCCAAATCTGTCTCACACTCCCATGACATTGCTCCACATTCGATTTCCTCGTTTCCCATCCCTTCCTTATTGCTTGCTCCATCTATCCACACATACCCTCACCCTCATTCACCTCATCACTCCTTCTCATTTGCTCCCTCCCTTGCAACCACACAAATGGATGACAATGATGCCAATGACCCATAAGATGGCCTCTAGGCCACTCACAGACAGGCTGTGCATTCCCACACCTCAAGTCACCTTTGTCCACTAGCCTTCTGACCTCCTTGTACCATCCACCACAGCCTTCCTCTTTCAAACTGTCAATTCACTTTGCCCATAGAATGCCTTGGCCACACTGTTCCTTTGTCATTGGAAGTGCACTGTTGTCAGGCACGATGCCGGCCTCCTTTCACCATAGATCCTTTGTCTCATATCTGTTCTCATTGTCACCCCATTAATTCCTGTCTCAGCTCACACTTTGCCTTACCCCTTCTATCTCATCTCTGTGTTTCGATCGCCTCGCGTCTTGTCTGTCCATGCCACCATTTCTATTCCCCACTTCTCCCTTCCTTCTTACCATTACTTAGCCTTAGAAGTACAGGTTCTGTGTACTTAAAAAGGCTTCTGGTCTTCTGCTGAATATCATTGTTGATTTCCCCTTTTTGTATTGTTTACTTGTGTGAATTCTGAGGTCAGGCCACTTGACAGCACCCAGAACTCTCGCAATCCTAACAACTCGCTTTCCCTTCAGCTCACTACTCTTGTCCTTATCTCTTGCTTGCTCCCAGTACCATGGTCTGTTTGCCATCGCATCAGCACTTTGCCATTGCACATGCTTCTGGATCTTGGTCTCAATTTCTCTTGCAACTCTAACACCTGCAGAATCCCTCTCTGCCTTCGAACTCATGGGACCCTATGTCCCTACAGATTGGCTGCCCCAGTGAGGCAGAGTCATCTTGATTCTCCTCAACCCTCCTCCATTGTTCCTTATCTCTTTGCTCTCCCTCTCAGTCACTTCACACGGCCCCTCCTATGACCAAAAAGTCCACTTGTCCAAGGAACCAAGCCAGACAGTATGCTAAGCTGCCTGATGATATCTCATCTCCCAATTCCTACTTAGACACTTCCTCCTCCAACTTAAATGACCCATCTCCTTCCACCTCTTCTTGCTCATTGATATTTCCTCCCCCTAAAACTCACACCATCCCCGGCTCATATTCTGAATCCTCCATTCCCTTCGCCTCCCTCATTAGCCATGCCAAGGAACAGCTCAACGCACCTGCTATTCTCTCAACTTCAACTTCATCTTCCTCTCCATTGTCTTCTTCCTCTGCTCAGCCTTTGGATCCTAGTGCTAGTGTGACGGTAGTGCCACTGGAATACTCTAACGATGATCTTCCCCCTGCTATCCCTCCCATCTTGCTCGCTGATTTTGACCCAGATACAACTTCCCATCCCACACAAACAACTTCCCATTCCATTCAAATGACTTCCCATTCCACCACATCAGCCACTATTCACCCTACACCATCCATGTCTCAAAATGTCACTATGGGTCCTTCAGCTATGCCCACTCCGCACTCACACCAAGCGCCATTCTACTCTGATGAAGGCAGGGACCCACTGGAGGATTTCCTCACTGAGTACAAAGAACTGGCTACGAGATACAGACTCACTGTGTGTCAAAAAGTAGAAACCATTCTACATTACGTCTCCCTGGAACTGCGTGATCTGTGGAAGTGTCTAGATGGCTATTCCATGCACAACTGGGCTGTTTTCCAGCACTCTCTTGAGGAGATCTACACCAAGTCTTCAGCAGATAATAAGTACTCTACCCACAAGCTGCTTGAGTTCACCAAACGCACCTTTGGCTTGCACATGAGTGATGAGGAAGATGTTCGCCAGTATTACTGAAGATTCCTTGTTCTCACTAGACCTCTCCTCGACACCTGCCACCTGACAGACAAAGAGCGCGACAAGGCGTTCTGGTGTGGGTTTCACCCTGACGATCAACGCCTCATGATTTCCCATCTCATCACCATGCACCCTCATCAGCCCACCAGGAAGGCCTCCAGTTGCTCAGACATTCTTGAAGTCACTCAAGTGCAGTTTACTTGCCCCCAGTTGCTTTCCTTCCCCATACACAATGCCTGGGATCAGCCGTTTCATCCATCTTCAGACAGAGCGGCCAAACCCAATCTGATATTGGATGGATGGTTTGGGCAAGGCCCGTGCAACCCCTGTTTAGTTGATCGCAAGTGGCACAGTTATAATCGAGAGCCTGTCTCTGCCTGCCGTGATGCTGACTTCACTCGTGCTCCTACCCCTGTCTTAGGGTCCAGGACTGTCAGGTTCAAGGAACCATTGTGCAAAGAGGAGAATGAGCAGCTCAAGGACCTCATAAACAGGATGCATGACTTGTCACCCAGGGATCATGCCTATGCCATGCTGTATGCTCAGTGTGCTCACCACTTTCCGAGCTTCACCAATCGGCTCGCAAAGCCCAAGACCTCCACTTTTTCCTACCAAGCTTCTACCCCTGTGACCTGCCAGACTTGGCCCACTGCACAAGAACAGTCTCATCCTGTGTCACCACCTTCCATCACCAACCCCTCCTCTTTTTGACATTCACGCTTGCACAGCTGTGCCTTCTGTCTTCAGCCTGATCACCACATTCAGGAGTGCCCTGCTGCTGAAGAATGTGTTCGCACTGGACAGGCTGTCATCATTAATGATCATATCCACCTCCCCAACTGCCAGCCTGTTCCAAATGACCTCCCAGGGCAAACTTTGATGGAAAAGATCTACACTTGGCATGCTAGATCCTCTGCCACTGCAGCTGCACCCCCTTCCTTCCAACATGACATCCCTCCCCATTCTACCATGAGCTTTGAGACAGTCGACTACCCTACCCATGTCCCAACCGATGTGTACATTGAGATGATGGACACAGACACTGATGTGGATACTGGTTCGGACTCAAGCTCAGACTCAGATGTAAATGAAGAAAATGGGCTCAACATCTTCAGAGTCTTTGCAACAGAATGGAAGAAGTGCAGCGCAAAAGCAGTGAAGCTCCCCAAGCTCGCACCACAAAAGGCTACCTCAGCCCCATGCACTTCTACTACCAAAACAACCATGGCACTGAGCCCTTCCGCCTCTCCTTCATTCTCAGCCCCGAGCCCTTCTGCATCCCCATCTACCCCAGCCCCCAGCACTTCTACCGCCATGTCTCCAGACTCCACCACCCTGACTACCAACACTGCTGACGCTGCCCCACATGCGACCCCTCAGTATCGCTATCAGTCCAGTGCCAAGGACCATCAACTCACAGCAGAGCTTTCCAGATGGCTCCTCAATGGGAAACTCTCCCAGACTACCCCTGCACGCATTCTCACCTCCAGCCTGACAATTCACAAGGAGCTTGTAGAGAAGCTCAGAACTCACTGTGTTGAAACTGCAGGCTTCAAAGAGTCTCCTGGCGATGATGCTGAGCCCCCTGCTTCCGTACTTGGACTCATCGCTCCTCGCATGGCTGAGTACTCACTCCCCCTTCACGAAATCAACATCACTATCAATGGCATTATCTCTGAGGCCGGCGTTTTAGACCAGGGCTGTAACGCCACCACAGGGGCGTTAAGTACAATGTGTACTTCAGCAAGTCGATGGGATCGGATAGGTGCAAGTCGGTTAAGACTCAGTTCGGTGATGAACAAGTATCACTTGGTCTCCCAGGGACACAAGGATAGTAGTGGAGGGTCAGGGCTCAAGCAAAGAGGCAAGCAAAAATGGGGACTCAAGCACAAGGGCAAGTCAAGGCTGGTTCGTGAGGCAAAGACAATGTGGTATTACACAAGAAGTCAAGTCTACCATACAAGCTGGGTAGGGCGTGACTTATATACTAATACAAGGTGTTTGGCTAAGCCAAACACATGATGCCAGACTGACACCTCATGCTAAATCAAGTACAAAGGGATGCACTATATCGAGGGTTATGAAGACACGCAGGTCCATGCGTGTGTCAGGTCAACTCAGAAAGGTATAGTGGTTTTCGATGGCGCAAACCACTGGTCGAAAGGAGTCGGGCGCAAGTGAAACGAAGCAAAATGGATGGGCGCATGACAAATGAGAAGTCCGCAGAAACCGTGTATTGTACAGTAGGTGATGAAACGAGTTGAGACACACACAGTAAGAAGCAGAAATTGTAACAAAGGCAAATTGTTGTCATTAGAAAGGACCTTGTGGAAGAAGTGGGCGCACACATCAATCAGGCCAACCAGCTGCATATGGAGGTGGCCAATGGCTCTGTTTGTAAGACTTACAGATGCATCGAGAATTTGACCATGCAGATCAGCGATGTCACTTTCGTGATCCATGCCCATGTTGTTGAGAACGCGCCGTTTTGGCTGCTCCTTGGACAACCTTTCCATAACCTTCTGTTGTGCAGACTCAAAGACCAAGTGGGTGGCCACATTGACATCACCATTCATGACCCTGCAAATCCCACTCATTTGATCACCATCCCCTCTCACACTTGCCAGGTTCAAGTCACCCTCATCAAACATTTCACCCTCAGCTTGGATTCTACCCCCACACCTTCAGCAACCAGAAACAATATCAAGACCACGCTTCCCCTGACATCTTTGCCATTCACTTCCTACCTGGGTGCTGCACCTCATATGTCACTAATCTGCACCTTGCCTCACCCCTTCAACCCTCTCCCTTCATCACTTGCCAATGAGCCCTCCTTGTTCCCTGCCCTGTTTCATCAGTCAAAGGATTGGAGATTCACAACGCACCATTTCTGGACCCTCGACTGCTCCTACATATCAACCCTTCTTGCTCCCACTTCCATCTCCTCCTCCTGTTCATAACTTACCTCATCATCTCCCTTGTCTTCTTTGGCCTGGCAACCCTGGCTTTGGGACTTTTCATGCTACCATTTCCCCCCTTGGTTCTGCCCTCCCACGCTTGCGAATGTGATATTGGTGCCATCCCTATCACAACATGCATCATCACTCCTGCTGTAGATGACAATCCTACCATTTTCAGTGCTGAAACCACTCAAAACATCACTAGAAGAAGCTTGACTGAGGATGGTCAAGATTTTGACCCCCCAGGAGGTGTAAGGTTACCTCAGGTGCTGGGCCCAAAACCGTCCCTTTTGGTCTTTTTGGCCTTGGACAGGCATTGCATGGCTCACCTGCCAAATTGGTCTCACACTCCCATGACATCGCTCCATGTTCAATTTCCTCATTTCCCATCCCTTCCTTATCACTTGCTCCATCTATCCACACATACCCTCACCCTCATTCACCTCATCACTCCTTCTCATTTTCTCCCTCCCTTGCAACCACACAAACGGATGACAATGATGCCAATGACCCATAAGATACCCTCTAGGCCACTCACAGACAGGCTGTGCATTCCCACACCTCAAGTCACCTTTGTCCACTAGCCTTCTGACCTCCTTGTACCATCCACCACAGCCTTCCTCTTTCAAACTGTCAATTCACTTTGCCCATAGAATGCCTTGGCCACACTGTTCCTTTGTCATTGGAAGTGCACTGTTGTCAGGCACGATGCCGGCCTCCTTTCACCATAGATCCTTTGTCTCATATCCGTTCTTGTTGTCACCCCATTAATTCCTGTCTCAGCTCACACTTTGCCTTACCCCTTCTGTCTCATCTCTGTGTTTCAATTACCTTGCGTCTTGTCTGTCCATGCCACCATTTCTATTCCCCACTTCTCCCTTCCTTCCTACCATTACTTAGCCTTAGAAGTACAGGTTCTGTGTACTTAAAAAGGCTTCTGGTCTTCTGCTGAATATCATTGTTGATTTCCCCTTTTCGTATCATTCACTTGTGTGAATTCTGAGGTCAGGCCATTCAACAGCACCCAGAACTCTTGCAATCCTAACAACTCACTTTCCCTTCAGCTCACTACTCTTGTCCTCATCTCTCGCTCACTCCTGGCACTGTGGTCTGTCCGCCATTGTATCAGCACTTCACCATCACGCACGCTTCTGGATCTCAATCTCAATTTCTCTTGCAACTCTAACCCCTGCAGAATCCCTCTCTGCCTTTGAACTCACAGGACCCTACATCCATACAGCATCAGGAAATTGGGCTGTGTTCCTCCACACGATAGTGGCAGATCTGGGGTCAAGCAGCTTTCAGCATATGGATGGGCTCCCCATTGGTGGTGCATAGCGGTGGGGTTTTGTTGTGCATGGTAGTGAGGTGAGTTCCATACTTGAGGTGTTCATGTAGAGGGCAATGTTCCTCTGAGAGGTACTTGTTGAACTCCTGGTCCTCTTGAACCTGAGTCTCATCTGTATTGGGTTGGGCTGTTGTCAACATGTTGGTCAGTGAAAGATCTCTTGTACCCACTCTTGTAGTGGTGGGTGAAGGAATGAGGGATGGTACAGGGGTAGATGGATGACTTCCTCCTGAGTGAATGGACTGGGGAAGCGACAGGGGTGATGGTGGCGCATCTTGAATGATGAGGATAGGCTGGATGGAGATTGGGAGTAGGTCATTGAGGACATAGTGGACTTGGACTGAGGGAGAGGACATGAGTGGATGGGAGAGTAGGAGAGGGAGATGGGGACATCTCTTGGGATTTCCCTGTGCTTATATGTGTTTCTCTGGCAGGATTTGAACGTTTGAATTCCTGAATCATGTCATCAGTGAATATGTCATCCTTGGAGACCCACTGGTTGTCCAAGTCTGGGTATCCACACCATTTGACCAAATACTGCAGTTTCTTTGTCCTGCCAAATCGCTGGGAGTCTAGAATCTTCTCAACCTCGTATTCCTCTTCTCCATCAACCAAATCTGGTGGTGGGCGCTGATAGTTTGGGCCATGCATGGGAGTTTCTTGGTACACCGTCAGATGGTCTGTGTGGAATACAGGGTGGATGCTCCACTGTGTGGGAAGTTCTAGGCAGTAGTTGACTGTGGACATCACCTGGATCACCTTGAATGGGCCATGTCTTCTTGGCATGAGTTTTGCAGTTGGCTGGTTGGTATGTAGGTGGCACCCCTCAAGCCACATGAGGTCCCCGATTTGGTATTTTGGGGTATTCTTGTGTTTGATCCACCCCTGCTGCACTTTGATCATCAGTTCCTGGGCACGTGTTCTAGCTTCTTTGAATTGTTGGGCATGCAGTGCTACCTGTGGGATGGGGGGTGGTCAATCAATCCAATCAGTGTGCAGGTTATATCCCATGAGGATGTTAAAGGGGGACTCCCTAGTAGACTTGTTTGGCCAGTTGTCATGCGTGAATTCTGCCATTGGTAGATTGTGGGTCCAGTCATCCTGCTGCTCATTGACCCAGAATGTTAGGTACTGTTCCAGCCATTGGTTGGTGCATTCTGATTGGCCATTGGTCCTTGGGTGGTATGCTGTCAAGATGTTCTGTTCGATGCTGAGTATTTGGCACAGCTTGCAGGTGAACTTTGATGCGAATCTGGGGTCTTGATTGCTGATGATGCATGCCAGTAGTCCAAACCTTGGGAAAACATGTGTCATGTACAGGGCTGCAGTCCCTTCAGTGTTTATCTCTTCCAGGCATGGGATGAATATTGCTGCTTTGGAGCAGTCATGGTCTCTTACTGTTAGTATGGAGTCACAGCCATCTGCTAATGGTAGTTTTGTGATGAAGTCCAGCACTATTGTCTCAAATGAGGTTGCTTCTGGTTTTGGGAAGATTGGCTGCAGAGGTGCGCACGTTGGTCAGTTGTTGACCTTGACTTGTTGACAGTCAGCACATCCCTTGACAAAGTCCTGTGTTTCTTGCTGGAGTCTGGGCCACCAGTAGTATCTTTCGATCAGTTTGATCATTTGGTTGATCCTGGGGTGTCCATGGGCCAGGGTGTCATGGTGGGCCCGTATGATGCATCTTCATTCATGGGCATCTCCTGTGATGATGCATCGTCCATCCTTGTACCAGGTGTCTTTGATGTGTTTGAGTTTGTGCAGGTCTACCCATTTTATGATTGTGTTGTTGTCTTGGGTGTACACTGGGTGTGTGGGTTGCATTTTGGCAACAGTGACTGTCGGGTTTGTGTGAGTGGGGTTTTCTATAGTGTTGATTTCTGCTGCTCTAATGAATATGTGGTCAGGGAGGACAGTGACTTGTTCATTGTTGTGTTCTCCTTGGTCATAGTTGGGTCTTTGTGACAGAGCATTGGTTCTTCCATTCACAGTGCCTTTGATGTGGTGAATCTCTATGTTGTATTCTGAGAGTTCTAGTACTTCCCTTGCTATGTGTCTGCTGATCTTCTGGGGGGATCTCCAGTATTGCAAGTTCATGTGGTCGGAGAACACCTTGATCTTGTGCGGGGATCCTGTGAGGTATGGTCTCCAATTCCTCAGTGCTTTGACAATTGCCAGTAGTTCTAGGTTGTAGATGTCATAGTTTTGTTCTGTCACATTGAGGGTGTTTGAGTAATAGGCAATTGGGTGGTGTTTGTTGTCTGTATCGCATTGGAGGAGTACCGCTCCTACTGCATACCCTGAGGTGTCAACTTCTAGTTCAAAGGGTTTGTTGAGTTCCGGATGTTTGAGCACAGGTTCTTTGGTTACTAGAGTTTTGAGTTTGTTGAATGCCTGTTGTTGTTCCGTTCCCCATAGCCATTCCAAGTCTTTGCATGTAAGTTTGTTGAGTGGTCAGGCATGTGTGGCAAAGTTTCGAATGAAAGCGCAGTAGAAGTTGCAGAACCCTAGGAATGATTGCACCTGTTTGATGTTTTTGAGGACTGGCCATTTGCGAATTCCAGAAATTTTGATGGGGTCCATGCAAATCACCCCCTTTTTAATGATTACCCCCAGGTAATCGAGGGAATTGGAGTGGAAGGTGCACTTTTTGAGTTTGAGGTATAGGTCATGTTGTTCCAGTAGGTCTAGAATGTCATGGACAGCCTCTGTATGTGCCTGTTCTGTTGTTGAGGTAGTGACACCAATGTTGTCCATGTAGGAGCAAATGATGGTCCCTTTCTTCTCATGGTATTCGATGACTGGGGTGAAGATGTGGTTCATCATGTCCTGGAAGGTTGCCATGTTATTTGTAGCTAGAGCGTGCTATTCTCCTCTGTTCTGTGACTGTACAACGCTCCAAGTGGAGTTCCCTTATTTAGATATGCTTAGTCAGGTTGGTATATCCTGCAGAGGACGGAAAATATTCCCTTAGTCTTATATCCTCCTCTGCAGGTGAGTAATTAGTTTTACCTTGATCAATATAGTCTTATATCCTCCTCTGCAGTCCCCTTGTGTCCTCTGTGACTCAAGGGCCCTCTATAGGTCGCACTTTCACAGGTTATGGGCCCTGCCCTGCGCCTTAATTCATCCTTTCTGCTCTCCTAGCTGCTTCCATCGTCTTGGCTGCTCTTAGCGCCTTCACATTCATTCCAATCAATCACTCCCATTCAATTCCCACTCTTCCACTCATCCAAATCACTCCATTCCTTCCCACTCTATCGCACCCACCGCGTTCACCATGTCTGCATCAAGAGACTCCTCTATCTCGTCCATTTCCACTCTCACCAGCGAAAACTATCGTCTCTGGGCTGATGACATGAAGTCCTGGCTACAGCTCAATGGCCTTTGGCAACTGGTGTCTGGCTCAGAGAAGAAACCAGTGGGAAAACCCGAGGTCTTGGACTCTAAGGGCACTGTCCTCACTGCTGCTACACCTCCAGACGAGGACAAGCTGGAGAGATGGGAGGTCAAGGCTGAGAAGGCTGCTGGAGCTCTCAAGACTGCCATGTCTCATGAGCTCAGGGTGCTCATTAGGGACTGTGAAGACGACCCCATTGCCATCTGGAACACCCTCAAGGCCTCCTTTGTGCAACAGCGAACTGCGCCTCGCTTCAATGCCTACCACACACTCCTATCCATCCAGAAGGACGACTCAGAGTCCCTGGAATCACTCATTAACAAGGTGGATGAGCAGATTAGAGTCATCCAGTCGCTTTCACCCTCCTCCTTCACTCTGGACAACCTCTATGACAAGCTGGCTGTCATGGCCATCATTAGGGCGCTGCCACAGTCGTTTGACGAAGTTATACGCACCATCTCAGTCCTGGACAAGTTTGGCAAGCAATCTGTGATCCAATCGCTCAGGAACATGGATCAGACGCGTTCAAACCTATCTGGGACGTCATCTGCCTTTTCAGCAACATCTGGGCCTTCCAGATCACATCCCAGGGTGCCCCAAGCGTCTCAGTCCACGCCTTCCAGCCATGCCCCACAAGGTGGCTCTTCCAGGAGTCGCAAATGTGACTTCTGCTCTCGCTTGGGCCATATTGAGGCCAAGTGCTTCCTCAAGGAGCGCCTCATGCGTCAGATCAACCACCCTTCATCCTCCACAGCTTCCCCTGCCTCAATCTCGTCTCAGCCACCTCTAGAGGCCCCACAGTCCGCCTCAGCTGCATCAGCAAGTGCTCTCTTTTCTGCTCTCCAGGTCGACTCTCACACTTCCTGGAATGCAGACACTGGTGCCTCAGCTCATATGACATTCAATCGTCATTGGATGCGCAATCTGAAGCTGCATCGCGTCGAAATTAGGCTGGCTGATGTGTCTGTGGTCTATTCTGAAGGGGTGGGGTCGGTCCGGTTCAATCCTGTGGTGAATGGCAAGGAAATGGCACCTCTAGAGCTCACTAATGTCCTATATGTCCCTGCACTCTGCAGTAATCTATTATCTGTGCTATATCTCACTCTCCATCGCCGCTTCGTCGTCTCCATTGAGAGGGACACCCTACACTTCATCAGGGACAACAGGATCGCCTTCCAAGCGAAGACTGGAGCCTCAAATGCAGCCTATGTCGTTGGGCACACCATTCCAGTGGAGGAGTTCGCCTCATTATCATCTGCAACCACCCTTCCATTGGACTGGAACCTGTGGCATCGTCGCCTCTGCCACCATCACTTGGCAGGCATCAAGAAGCTGCTCTCAGGCAACCTGGTGACGGGTTTCAAGCTTGATTCACAGGCTAACCCTGATCCAGTATGCGAAGCCTGCAAAGCTGGCAAGATGCATGCAGATCCCTTTCCATCTTCGACCTCTAGAGCCTCAAAACCGCTTCAGCTAGTCCACAGCGACGTCCATGGCCCAGTCAGGGTGCCTACACATCAAGGGTATCGCTATTGGGTGACATTTATCGACGACTTCTCTCGCTTCAAGGCAGTTTACCTCTTGAAGCAAAAGTCTGAGACCTTTGCTGCCTTCAAACAGTTCAAGGCTTGGGCTGAGAATCTCACTGGAGCGAAGCTGATCACTCTGAGGGATGATAAGGGTGGGGAGTACATGTCTGGCGAGTTTGAGGCATTCTGCATGGAGCATGGCATTCAGAGGCAGCACACTGTCAGGAATCGCCCTCAGCAGAATGGGGTCACTGAGAGGGCCAACAGGACGATAGAGGAAGCCATCATCTCCATGCTGCATGAGTCTGGCATGCCTACAGCCTTCTGGGGCGAAGCTCTTGCCACTTTCATTCACACTAGCAACAGACTCGTCACCTCAGCGCTCCCAGACAGCACACCTTATCAGGCATTCAATGGGAGCAAGCCAGATCTGTCTAGGCTTCGTGTCTGGGGCTGTACTGCATATGTGCTGATCCAGAGGGACAAGCGTCCACTTGGGAGCCTTGGATCGCACATGGAGAAGTGTGTATTCATTGGATACCCTCAGGGCTACAAGGGATGGAAGTTTTACAACCCTGTGACCAAGAAGGTGTTCATATCAGAGAGGGCTGACTTTGATGAACGCTTCTTCATGCTCCAGGCTCACTCTGTACCCCACCTGCCTCCCCCTCGTCTCAATTCCCTGCTTGAGACGCCTCCTACCTCAATTTCACTCCCAGACATCTCAGATGATGTCCTGGACGCTCCATCTGATTCACAGATGCCAGTTCATGGGGGAGATGGGTCTACTGCTTCTGATCCGCCATCTGTTCCCCATATCTCGCCTCCAAGCGTCGCTCCAGTGCCTGCTCACTCACAGACATCTCCATCCATCTATCACTCACTTCCTCCTTCATCTTCATCGCCTTCAACCCCTCCAGCTCACCGTCCTCATCATCCTCCTGTTCCCCCTCGTCCTCAGCGCTCCAGACGTCCCAGAGATGAGTGGCTGCCGGAGCAATGGGCCATTCCAGATCGCTACAAGCAGCCAAGGGAGCCTATACCAGCAGTGGTCTCTTCAGACGAAGATGATGACTCTGATGATCCCCTTGACATCATCCAAGCTGGTGCAGCCTCTACAGCTGAGCCCACATCCTATAGGCAGTCCCAGCAGCGCTCTGACGCAGATCTGTGGCACAAGGCGTGTGAGGAAGAGATGGAGGCTCACAGATTGAATGGCACTTGGGAGGTCGTCAAACTGCCACCTGGGAAGCGTGCAATTGGCTCCAGATGGTTCATGAAGTTGAAGCACAATGCTGATGGCTCTCTGGACCGGTACAAGGCCAGATTGGTGGCCAAGGGCTATTCTCAGCACCCTGGCTTTGATTTCAAGGAGACCTTTGCTCCCACAGTTCGCTACTCCACCATTCGCATTGTCCTTGCCTTAGCTGCTCTGGAAGACCTTGAACTTCGCTCCATTGACATCTCTCATGCCTATCTCAATGGCACTCTGGAGGAAGAGATCTACATGCTGCAGCCTGAGGGATTTGAAGTCGGTGGTCCAGATCATGTCTGTAGGCTGAGAAAGTCGTTATATGGCTTGAAGCAAGCAGGCAGGGTCTGGAACAAGACCCTTCACACTGTGCTCACATCTATGGGCTTCAATCGCGTCCAATCCGACCATGGACTGTACATCTACCTCAGAGATGATGTCAGGATCATGATGCCTGTGTTTGTCAATGATATCACGCTTGCCTGCAAGGATGGAGCCAAGATTGATTCAATCGTCCAAGAGCTGTCCAGTCACTTCAAACTGCGAGATCTTGGCCCTACCACCCAGTTACTCGGCCTGGAAATCATCAGAGACCGTGCTAATCGTACACTCTCCATCTCCCAGAGCCAGTACATCTCGAATCTCCTTCAGGAGCATGGTGTGAGCGATTCCAAGCCTGTCTCCACTCCTCTCAACCCTGGCACACGTCTCTCCACCTCTATGTGCCCTCAGAGCGATGCAGAAGCGTCAGAAATGTGCCAGTTCCCCTACATCTCTGTTGTAGGCTGCCTGATGTATCTGGCAGTCACCACAAGGCCAGACATCGCCTATGCTGCCGGAGTCCTTGCCAGATTCAACTCCAATCCTGGCCTGGCTCATTGGCAAGCTGCCAAGCATGTGCTTCACTATCTGAAGGGTACAATCGACTACAAGCTTGTCTACAAGCCCTCCACATCGCCTGAGCCCTTCATCACTTACTCAGATGCTGATCATGGTGGTAACCCGGACAATGGCAAGTCAACTGGTGGATATGTGGTCAAGATTGGCTCTGGAGCGGTGTCTTGGAGCTCCAAGTTGCAGGCTTTGGTTGCCTTGTCCACAACTGAGGCAGAGCACATCTCTGCTGTTGAGGCGGGCAAGGAGATCCTGTGGATGCGTCAGTTCATGGGGGAGCTTGGGTACAGCATTTCTGGCCCTTCACTGTTGAGAATGGACAATCAATCGGCCATTGCAGTGAGCAAGAACCCAGAGCATCACAGCAAGATGAAGCATCTCTCCCTTCGCCTGTTTTGGCTAAGGGATGCTGTTCAGGACGGGCTAATCAGTCCTAGCTTTGTGACAACGCAGGAGATGGCTGCTGACATCTTCACAAAGGCACTTGACCGGTTTAAGGTGCAGAAGTGTGCCAGCATGCTTGGTTTGTTTAGTTAACAGTTTGGAGCGTTGCACATTCATGGGGGAGTGTTATTTGTAGCTAGAGCGTGCTATTCTCCTCTGTTCTGTGACTGTACAACACTCCAAGTGGAGTTCCCTTATTTAGATATGCTTAGTCAGGTTGGTATATCCTGCAGAGGACGGAAAATATTCCCTTAGTCTTATATCCTCCTCTGCAGGTGAGTAATTAGTTTTACCTTGATCAATATAGTCTTATATCCTCCTCTGCAGTCCCCTTGTGTCCTCTGTGACTCAAGGGCCCTCTATAGGTCGCACTTTCACATGCCAGAGAGTTTGTCATGCTGAAGTACATTACCAGAGGTTCAAAGAATCCTCTTTTTGTCTTGAAGACCACTTTGTGTTCATCTCCTGGTTTGACTTGGATGTTATTGTATCCCCATTGAACATCAAATTTAGAGAATATCCATCCCCTGCTGAGGTCTGCAATTAGTTGCGGTATGAGGGGGAGTGGGTATTGGTTGTGTATGGTCCACTTGTTGAGTTCTCTGTAGTCCTGTACTGGGTGTAGCTTTCTGTCCTTCTTTTTGATGACAAAGAAGAGGGATGTGTCCTGTGATTTAGAAGGGCGTATGTACCCCTTTGCCAGCTGTTCGTCCAGGAATTCATCAAGGGCCTTGTCCTCCATTTGGTTAAGTGGGTATATCTTGCAGTTGATGCTATCTGGGGCATTGGGTTTGAGGTCTATGGCATGGTCCCATGGTCTGGAAGGTGGGAATCGTTGAGACTCTTCCTCACTGAATACTTTGGCATGCCTTTTGTATTTGTTGGGGATTTCCTTCTTTTCCGTGTATTGTTGTGCTGATATTGCTAAATCCATTGCCATTGTTCATATGTGTACCAGGAGAGTTTCTTCTTCTAGTTCCTGGAAGGCCTGTTGTCACTGTTCGTCCTGTATCTGCATGACAATCCTTCAGATTTCTGTTTGGGCTAGGATGGGGTCAGGTGGTCTGTTGGGGTTGGTTGTATGGATGATGATGGGGTATTGTTTTGTGTCCATTGTGGTGGTTGCCCATTGTATGTTTGGTTGGAATGTGGCTAGCCATGGATACCCTAGGATGAGGTCTTCCTCCCCAACATTGGTGATGAGAAACTGAATGGTTTTAAGCTTTCCATCAGTTTGTATGTTGAGATCAACACAGTGGGTGATTTTCCCTCCTTTGTTATGCGTTGTCCCATCTATATTCCATATGTTGTGAGGGTTGGGTAGTTCTTTGGTTCCCAGACCCATTCTCCTAATGAAGTCTAGATGTATGAAGTTGTGTGTGGCTCTGGAGTCTACCAGCGCTCTTTTGTCAGCCATGAAGTTACTTGTGCGAATCAAAACTGGGACATGCATAGATCGATAGTGTGTGATAAACAACAAGTTACAATTTGAAGCCCTCACCCAGGCCGTTGGGTTCAGGCACTTTGAAAATCCTGCCTCCCCACCATATCCCTTATGAATACCTCCTTCTGCTCCTTGGGTAGTGCCGCAATATGACCCATGATGTTGCTTATCTGGGGATCTGCAGCTGCATGGTTTGCTTGGACCAGTTTGTCCAGGTCGATAAGGGGTTCTTCTGCTATGCTCTGGGGAGCAGTGGGTATTTCTTCTATGTATGCCCCTCTGCCTCATGCCCTTCTGGGTTGATTACAGTCTTATGAGAAGTGGCCTTTCTGGTTGCAGTTGAAGCAGGTTACATCCCTTATGTTCATTATCCCACATCCTCCTCCTCTTCACTGCATGAACCCTGCTCTTGGCAGGAACGGTGGTCTTCCCTGTGTGTAGTCCCTCCATTCCCCAGCATTGTTTGGGTTGGCTTCTTCTGACCCAGTGATGCATGCTCAGATTCTTCCTGGGGTGGTGTCCATGGCGTCTGGGTGGTTGTGGTACTGTTGCCATCCTTGTGGTTGTGTCTGGTGCTGTGGTGCTTGGAACTGAGCAGGCTGGTTCTGACATGGGTGTTGTGGTGCTTGTGGCTGCCTTCCAAAGCCTTCTGTTCTGGCTCTCATGTGTAGATAGTGTTTTGTTGTTCAATGAGTGCACTCTTCCATTGGGAGTAGTTGTGTGGGTTGTGGAATTGGTAGGCATTCTGGTAGAGTTTGATGGGTACTCCTCTTGTGAATTTGTCGAGGACAAGTGGTTCATCCAGTCGATAGTCAGCCTGTCGGACTAGTTTTTCAAATTTAGTGATGTAGCTGTCTATATCCTCGTTCATCATTTTGAACCCCTTGTCTAGTTCCAGTCTTGCACAATCCTTTCCAGATTATCACAGAATTGACTTTTGAAGGCGAGTTCCACTCCTGCCCATAGCCATGAGTTGTTCTTGTTTGGTTGAGTGTTGAGCCATTTGGTGGTTTCTGCTGCCCATTTGTCAACGAGTGGTCCTTGTATGTGTTACAATCCTAGTGGTGGACTCACGACGATCTGCATCACTACCACTTAGTTGTAAGGTATCTGCCAGGTCACGCTTAGTTAGCACACTGGTACGTCTGGTCAATCGATTGGTCAGTCAATCGGCAGGGGCTCTCCTGCTACGCCAGTCTTGAGCTACCAAGAGTAGTACTGCCAATATAGCCTGGCAGAGCCTAGTAGTGGTAAGAGTCAAGTGGAATTGGACAAGACTAGAACGAAGAATACAGGGTGTACTACAAGCTCTTTAAATACTGTACAAGAAATCTATTTTTCCATGTTTTCTCCCATTTTGTGAGCTGGCAGGGACAGAAGGTCAGAGTCTGAAACACACAGAATATTCTGACAGAAAAGGAAGCAGAATTTGAAACACGAGAAGCAGAAGCAAGAATTCTGAAGAACAAACAGAATAGAAAGA
>JAKELL010000574.1:0-23695 GCA_021524915.1 Lactarius akahatsu | reverse complement strand
ACGAGTCAAGTCGTCTCCAACCATTTTAAACCCTTTGGCCAGCATGGCCTGCACTTGTTCCTGCTCGAGTACGTTCGAGAAACGGTCGGAAAATCCGGCCGTTAGGGTGTCCCACAAGAAGGGGTCGTATCGGCTGCGTCCTTGGTGTAGCTCATTGTTGAGCCACTGGAGGAATCCGAGGGTCCAATTTGACACTCTTGGTCCCTTAATAAAGCCTAGAAACAGGAGGCATCGCCGATAGATGTTGGTCATGATCAGCGCCTCCGAGTTCTGTCCCCAGTAGATGTGCCATTGGGTGAGGAACGACTCGTACTCATCTCGATTTCCGTCGAAGATACTAGGGGGTTCTCCGACTAGTTTGCCCATTCCATGTGGTACACCCGGTACTGGTCCTGCTGCCAGCGGTGGTGGAGGTGGCGGTCCTCCTCCAAAGGGATCTCCCCCTCCTCCTCCTCCGAATTGAGGTTGCCGTCCTCCGAATGGAGGTCTTCCGCCTCCTGGTGGCCCTTGGCCGAAGCTTCCTCCTGGCCTTCTGGGTTGTGCGGGTCCTCCTGCTCCTGGCGGGGGGTTGGGGATGTCTGGTCCTACTGCTCTAAAGATGGCCACGTCGTCTGCGGTCATGCGGTGTCCTGTTGTCGGGTTAATGGGGCGTAGATAGGATTCTGCCTCCTCCGTAATTCTTCTGGCTTCTTCGAGGGCCTGGTCTCCTTGGGTAATGGTTGCAGTGGCCATGTCTGCGGGTGGATGTACTTCGATGTTCTCAGGTTCGTTGATACGTAGTGACTCAGCTGTTTGTATTATGTCTCCTACTTCAGATTCGTCTTCGCCGTCTGTTTCTTCGTCGTCTCCACTAGTTTCGGACGGAGCGGGGGTTCTTGGTTCGGATGTGCTAGGTTCTTGTTCTGGTTGTCTGTTGATGCGTCCCCACTCTTCTTGCGTGGGTAGGCTCCTGGAGTCGATGTCGCAGTTATAGTTCCTTCCTGCAGGTCGTACTGCGTCGTATCGGTTGTCTATTGGGTTCCACGTAATCTCAACCCAGCACAGATGATCAAAATTGAACTCAATGGGGCGATATCAGGTTGGCCCCGATGCGAAGTCTACGAAGTATCCGGTTTCTCCGCGATACTCTCTCCACTGAGCGGCTCCTAAGAATTGTGTTGGTACGTTGCGATCTCCCCTTCGTTCAAGGGAGTAGGTCTGAAAGTTTCTCCACTGGTCCCGAGTTGTGAACGCCACGGTGAGTAGATCTTGGTCTTAATGTAACGCCACCACTGGCGTTAGTCCGACTTGGACACGAAAGGGCGTTCACGACTTAGCGAAAATATCTTCTCGAGGTCACGTGACCTGGTCACGGGGTACACGGCGCTTAACGTGGCACGTGATCCAAAGGGTACACTAGGGCAAGTCGTGCCACTAGGTATCCGACGATCGATAAGGCGACTTGCTCGGATCGAGACAAGCAAATCACACGTAAAGAGAAGAGAGTGGAGTGGTGATTGAAGAAGACCAAGATGGCAAATCTTGGTCTTATCGAGCCACTATTTATACATGTATGAGGTAGCTTTAAAGCTCCTCCCGAATTCGTACAACGAATAGCGTATGTAGCTCGAACCCTACTACAGCTATCCTAGTGTTGAACTCATGCCCTATTGGCATGTGATAGTGACTCCCGCTGACTGATACTACTAGTCCATGACACATTACGACTTACTAACGTGGTCATATCCGTATAGTAAGCGTCCGTTCCCACGATCGCGACAGGAACCGTGCACCACATGGACACCAAAACCCATCATCCCCGTCCGTGGAACAACGCCTAGAAGACATGGTCATCCAGCGACAACACGCGCAAGACTGTATTAAGCATGCGCAAGACCTAATGGCGAGAAGAGGGAAAACACGCTTCATTCCCTACCAAGAGGGGCCCAAGTTTGGCTCAAAGGAACGAACCTCCGCACCTTCTACCCGACCGCAAAGCTAGCACCTAAACGACATGGGCCATTCCGTATCAAGAAGGTGCTATCTGACATATCATATGAGTTAGAACTCCCAAACATGTGGAAGATACACCCAGTCTTCCATGCAAACCTCCTCACACCATATAAGGAGACGGAGTTACACGGCGCAAACTTCACGCGCCCACCCCGGAACTAATCGATGGGGAGGAAGAATTCGAAGTAGAATGAATCCTGCAGTCCCGATCACACGGACAAGGGTGCAAACTTCAATTTCTCGTCCAATGGAAAGGATTCCCGATAAGTGATAGCACGTGGGAACCCCTTGAGAATGTCCGACACGCGCCCGACCTTATCGCTGACTTCTATCACCTAAACCCTACCGCCGAAGGGGCTGGCCGAAAGATATAAGACGCACCCCTTCGATACCACCACTGCTTAACCTCCCCACAAACTCTCATCTCTACCATGTCGACCACTCCTATTGTCTCTACCGTCCCGATCCGCCGTCCCGTCGAGGTCATCCTCGATAACCTAACTGTACCTTCACAGGACCTGGGTGTCCCTCTGCGCCGGAGGGTTGTACGCCGTACTCCGTGGTCCCGACTTCGCCCCCACTCCCAGTCTTAGCTCTCGCAGTCTCCACCCTTGCCCGACAGTCTGAGGAGTCCGAACCAACCCCTGTAGTCCCCTTTTCCATCGATACACCAGTCACCATTCATGTCCCCGCTACGCCTACCAACCCACCTGAACCTCCCATTTCCCTAACCCCACTGCCACCACTGTCACCTCCCGCCGTACTCGCAGCCCATATCCCTATGCCACCATTCCCCGCAGAACTAGATCACACGTTTACACCGGACCCTCAGACACACATGGTCGAGCCTGATCCCATGCTCACCCTCCTCGACGATGAGGATGACGGAAGGGATGAGGACCCTGGTATCCCCTTCTTTCGCAACGATCCCGACGCACCCACGTTTTTCCCACTCTTAGTTGGGGAAGTGGGTACTGAAAGACAAACTGCACGGTACATCTATTACCGCCACAACTATCAAGAGGTCGTGGGGACGATGGGAAAGGGACATCCCTGTTATGCCTCCCAAGTTTTCCTCCAAGATGTCTACACGGGGCAGCTGGCACAGTACATCACTGACAACCAGCTCAATATGTTTCATCCTCACGACCCCCGTACTATTGTTCTCAACGAGGTATTGGTCGAGCTCCACAACCCCGTCTTCACACAGAAGTGTCTCGCCTCCACAAGTGTCTCACGCGTAGAGATGCTATTCGCATGCGGCAGTCGGACATCCGGCGGTTGGAAACAGAGCTTACACGGGATCAATTTCACCTTGATATGGACCTCGCGTCTGTCTGACAACAGCTTCAGTATGCGAGGGCCATTCCCCTTATCGCGGATACGTATGCTGAGCTTAGCGCTAAACCCGTGCGTCTGTGGGCCTCACCCAAGCCCACCCCTCTTGTGCCTTGGACCGCTGGCCCTAGCGAGATGCCCGCCTTCAAGGGGAAGGCAGGGGGTGTCAGCGCAGGTGTTTCCAGTGCAGGTCGACGGAGCACCTCGTGGCCCAGTGCCCGGAGCGACGTGCGCGGGAGCCATGTCAGTGGTGCGGGAGCCATTCCCACCGCCTCGACGTCTGCCTCATCTGCCAGCTCTCACCCATGACGCCCGCGCATCACGACCCTGATGCCCGCCCTCGGTGGTGTGGGAAGTGTTTGAGGTACGATGCCACGCATGATGAGATCAAGTGCCCGCAATATGAGACGTGCCGGGATTGCAGGGAGAGGGGGTGTTACATGTTCTTGCACCGGCATACCTGTCCACGTACTCCCTCTCCCATCCCCGCCAACATCCCGTTGACGACGGACTGGTACTTACACCAGTGACTAGTTGAAGTCGAGGCAACTTCAATTCTGATGGGGGGGGTAATGTCACGAATCACCAGTACTTCCTTTTCTTCATCTCAATTACTGTACTTCTATGATACGTTCCCATGACTCGCACGTCTCGGCTTTTTATCTCACACCTTGCGCCTCGGCAATAGGATGGCCAGTTTTTGCACTTTGTTTCATCCGCCGACTATTTCTGAGGCACGCGCCACTCCACGGGATTCCCTTGTACTCCATATAGTTTTCCCTTTGTTTCTTCGTTTGTACAAATCGCATCAGGATTGCACCATGTGTTTGCCTTGTGCAAACACCTCATACTGGTATATAAGTCACGCCCTACCTAGCTTGTACGGTAGATTTGACTTCTTGTGTAATACCACATCGACTCTGGTCTCACGAATGACCTTTGACTCACCAGTGTGCTTGAGTCCATGTTTCGCTCGCCTATTTGCGCTTGAGCCTTGCCCTTCTACTATTATCCTCGGTTCCAGGGAAACCGAGCGATACTTGTGCATCCCCGAACTGAGTCCTAACCGACTCACGCTTTTCCGATCCCAATTGACTTAGCAAGGCACACGTCGTGCCTAACACCCCTGTGGTGGTGTTACAAGACTCCGGCAAGACAGCGCAGAGTAGGCACTACAGTGGGTGGTATAATCCAAGAAGTCAAGCTTGGGTCTTCAGCGACCACAAGCCCCAGTCTATATACTACTCCAAGAACCCCAGCTTGGAACTCCGAAACCCTAATACACGGATCCTAGGAATGAGTCATAGTTGAGTCAGAGGATAACAATCCACAGCTGTATGAGTGCTGCTTCCAGCCAATCAGAACGCAAATGTGTACAGTATCCATCAGAATCAAGGCACTATCGATCAGGCACGTACAAGTCATTAAACATGAGGCAGTCGAGGTCAGTCCAGGCACAAGCTCATCTGGACCCTTCTGGTGCAAGTCTAGCCAGGTCACGTGATGGGCTATTGCAGTAGGAGATCACGTGATCTAGTCCCAGTATTCTTGAGCATATCCATGGTATGGCAGGAGGTCACGTGACTCAGCTTTGTCTTGGGCATATGCAGCCCAAATCCCATAACTATGCGTTCTGGTCCAGTACTTCCAGCACGTGATCGTCTCATGGCAGTACCTTGAGGTCGTGCAGGGGTGTCCAGGGGAGCAGTTGCAGGCGAAACCGTAACAATCCCCAATCGAGGGATCTCAGCATCCAGTCTGGTCAAGAAAGACTCCGTTGTCAAAGATCAGCCTATCAAGACCAAAGGAGAGACAAGGGCATCAAACGAGGGTCTGTTTCTCTGCTGTTATCTCTTAGGTACTGCTGATTGCTATGCCAAATAGATTCGATCCATTCATTAGAACGTGACCAAGGAGGGAAATGGCTTTCGCCGGTAGTAGCCCACCTGACTGTTGCTTTGACAATAGAAGCTGGGTCGATGTAAGGAGGTGTGGGGGCACGATTTTCTATTTCAGAATCCCCATTTCTTATTGTCAGACCCAAAAAGTCAAGTTGGAGAGCATTAGCATCTGTAAAAGTGGGACCTGTCAAAAGCTGTCAGAGACTGGTCAGGACCAGTCACTGACAGCTTTTGACAGGTCCCACTTTTACAGATGCAGTTGTAATGGATTTCAATGACACATGTTACAACAGAAGTATTTCCAACAATTTTCATGACTAGGAATAATGTCAGACACATATATGGATTATGGAAATATTTTATGGTCATATATGGTAATAAAATAAAATATCATCTGTTGCCTGTATCCGAAAGTATTACACTCCACGGTTACTTTTACTGATGGTCTGGAAGCATGTCGATCGTTGTTGCAGTTCTGTGACTGTCACCTGTGCCACGCAAAAGTCAGTACTCGCTGCAGTTGCCACAAGGATACTGAAGGACGCACGTTGAACATGTAATTGTCTACTGCAGCAAACTTGAGACATCATGAGGTCTGTGAGGTGGCACCGGAGGACAGTGAGGAGAGCAGTCTAATGCTATTAAAGACCAGCAGTAAATGCTCAGACAACTGGTTGGGAAAACGCGAATGGAAGCACCAGACACACCTGGGAGAGCGGGTCGATAGAAGGGCGGTTCAGTAAAACTTGGAGCGGGGAAATGAAGAATGGCTGATTGGAGAGTAGCGGTGAGAACCTGAATTCAGTTCAAGGAAGGTTGTGACAAACCTCTGAGAATCTATTGACAATTACTGTAATGTGGATAACGAACTAGGCTGGGCGAAGATACTACCCGTAGCCCGGTTGGCTCGTACTGTGGCTGCTGCGACTAAGACTCGAATACCCCGACCGGTTCCCGTCCGTCAGCCCCTCTCTCTCACGCTCATCCACGTCGCTGGACGGGCTACTTCTTGAGGCTGTGGACAATAACTTTACATCGCCGTCGTCTCCTCCTAAAAATCCCAAGGCTGGCAGTAAGGATTATTCCCTGTTTCCAAGTTTTATAGCTCAAAAACCCATGCAAAAAGCAACCCCTCCGTTTCAGCTTCATGGTTTCTAGCTTCGAGTGAGGACCCAGTATTTAGACCCAGTGCATTCACGTTCACGCTACCACCGAACGTACCCAAGTTCCCACAGCCACCCCCGACCCCACCTCCGCGTTCCTCGCCGCCACCTCATGCCACCGTGGATGCAAAACCGATACGCGCGCAACGGGGCCGCGAGAAGCGTCAACGCTGCAGCTCGGTGGGCTCCGTTGCGGCGTCGGACGTGAGCGGAGATGGTAGGGTCGTGATGACGTTGTTCAAGTTCCCGCAAGAAGCACCTGCACGTAAGAGCTGTCTCCGGCTCAACGGCAAGGTGCGTCACAGGTCGATTGCAACTACATCCTCACCCAGCATCTCATACCGGATCTCAGCTGCTTCCGTGGCTGTCATTGCTGAATGTAAACTGCGTTTATCGGCCGTGTCCAGGTCACTTGTCACCCGCGGCTATCTCTTGTATCGTGCACGAGGCAAATCAGGCCGCGCAAGTTTTGCCAGCCAAGAAAAACGAAGTATTCCCCTTTCGACTTGCTGTTACACTATCTTCCTAACAAATCTTCCATCCATCACCAGCACGTCGTGGCAATTCAAATCGACCCTTGATGCCGGGTTGGGCGAGTACAAGAAAAGACTGAGAATAGCCTTCTAGACGACTGGCTCGTCAAGGAATCGCAAAGCCGCGATTCCGCCTAGGGACATAATTCAGTACGCACATGTGTTCATTTTTGTGGACCCTTGTAATGTTCATATTTTACGGCAGTAAGGTATATGGCGAGCTAGGATGATGCACTCGTCGACATGATCGTGGCCGAGTACTCTCCACCACGACGAAGGAGATGCAACAAAGTCGAACAAGTCATCTTTGCAAGATATTCTTAATCAACGCTCCATCGCTCTCGTATTTAGTCAGAACCAGCAATATCCGACCTTCCCACTAGTTTTTTGAGATATCCTCAAGAAACTAGCGGGAAGAGCAGATGTTGAATATACCCTGAAGAGGTTGGGTAGCCCGAGCTGAGTGGTTCTTCTACCACTGACGCTCATCTAGCAGAGCTTGATTGCTGGCAACATCAAGCAAAACCATGACCCGGTTGTGATAATTCTATCATATATTCGCGTGTATTCTGACACAACTCGGACGAGTAGAATTTTGAAGGAAACTAAAAGAGCGAACGGTATGATACATCGTCTCCGCTCAGACGCAAGAAAAGCACAGGTGATAGCAAAAAATTATTCGTCATCGTCGTCCGACGACTCGATATATGCTGCTTTTGCTGCAGCGCGACGTGCAACTGGCGCCGAGTCAAGCTCACTCGTTTAAAATTCGCCATCGCTAGTCTCCATAGCCTTTGCGTGGGCCTTCTTGGGTGGTAGCTTGGTGCTTCCGGACGGCTTGCGCACGGTAGTAGTTTTCAACGCTAGTTTGGCTCCCGCCAGATTCTTCTCGAAAGACTTTGTCACTGTGGCCTGTGCAGTCGCCTTCGTCTTCTTTACATGCCTGATGTATGCGCCGCTATTCTCGTCCTCATCGTCTAGACTAAGTTACGAGCGAAATAAATTACAACCGTTGTAGATAGTTATGCGAGTATAAGAAGAAAACGTCGACCCAAGGGAAAGACGTAGTAGGCAAGGATGGATGGCAAGACGATAATCAACGAGTCACGCGGTAGTGACTAATCGATGATCGGATCGGGAAACGGTTTAGAGACGACGCGCGCACACGGAAATGGAAGAGGATAAGATCAGTCCGAAGGCTGATATCGTTCTGAGACCAAGGCTTCAAGCCTTATATACAAGCAGTGTACGTATTAGAGGAGGCAGTATAGGGAGCCGACGTGTGTTAGAGGGTGACAGCGAGGCTTGGTGGCGTTGGTATTGACGCTGAGGTGGCTGAGGGTCCGCAGGTGTCGGGTGAGCGTAGGATGGTACTGATCCTTACACCGTGAGGATTGGGAAACGGGATGATTATAAAGGAGTGGAATAGAGGCAGCGCTTACGACTTGCGCTTGCCCGCCTGTACAGCCTTGCCTTTGCCTTTTGTCGGCGCCGCTCGTATAAGGTCGTCCCCCGAATCTTCATTTTCGCTTTTCACAGCTGGGGCTGGGGCGTTCTTCAGTAGCGGTAGCGGATCATTTGCAATTTCAATGTCCGAGCTGGACTCCCTCATTTCAAAGAAGGGCTGCGTCGCTTTCTTGGTGGTCACCGGTGCAGCCCGCTTCTTCCCCGGAGGCTCGTCGTCGTCGTCGCCGTCATGGAGACCAAATCCGTCGTCCAATGTTGATGCCTTGGTGGTGGACATGGAGTCGACCTCTTCGCCAGAGTCGTCATCACCCCGGCGGCGTCCGCAGTCTTCCTGGCTTGCCCGGAGCCTTTGCCGTGGTGTGCCAGCACGAGGATTTGGGTGCAACTTTCCTCGGCAGAGAGGGCGCCTGCACCGTCGGCATTGCTCATTCCGTGCTTCGCGAGCCTCAATGATAGATGCGAAGGCGATGCAAGAGGCGATGATACACAACGCAGCAGCAACAACAACAGCAACTTCTTGTTCTTCTTGTTCTTCTTGTTCTTGTTCTTCGTCTTCCTCTTCATATATATCAGCACTGTTGAAAATGAAGGGCAGCATGAGGGCGTCAACCTAGGTCCAGGTCTTTGCTGGATCGCGAAGAGATAATTTGATTTGATAAGGGTTATTGATGGAAACACGTGATCACTGAAAAGTGAAAGAAAATGTAGGACTCGCTCGTCTTTCGGTTGCGTAGTCATTCCAGGTTCACCAACAGGTTGTCACTTTACCACTGCGATACATTCACAGGCAGTTTCCACCAGTGTTCCAACTACTTGAGGTTCCGGATTCTTCATGCTCTGAGGCTTCATGAATTGCGATAATTTGGTGGTGAAGCTATGAAACCGCCACCTATTGACTGATTTTTGGAACTGATTTTTGGATTTATCAAAATTATTCCATCTTTGTGTCTGTGGCCGCCTGTCTCGTAAAGGTGGAATGAAGAATCTATGATAGTACACCTCGCTCTACTGATGTACACACGCAGCCTAACGCAGTCTTGAACGCAGTGACTGATCACATTCGCACCATGAGATATGGAGAGGTTGTGAGAGATCAAATCAAGGCACGGGTGCATATAAAGGTCGTAATGGTCATACTCTGAATGAAAAGTTTATCTCCATGAGTGCGTGCGAAGCATCAATCTATTGAATGGATGGCACTGTATTTTCTCTGTAGTATTCTCTCGGTCAGTTTCCTTCTCTGACGTGTTCGGCATAGTTTGATTCGACGATATCCCAAATTCAATCGCAGCAAGCCACAACGTGAGCAATTACAGTTGGGTGACACCCCGAGCGCGAATCAGAGTCTATTACCACCAACTTGACCACCAACCTAACCACCTACCTCTCCATTTTTTGGTGCTGCATGGATCGTGTTGGGGATCTTGCTACCGCTTGTTGAACATTCAGGTGTAGGACCCCAATGCCAAGTCCATTGTTAGATTCAATAACTCATGATAGTGTAGTCTACAGTGGTATATATACATTCATCAGCATCCATCCCTAATGTGACAGGGATGGTTAGAACTGTTGGGTCGTTCATCATCATTGGACACCAGGTCATTGAGCACAGTGATGCAGCCGCCGGTATAGGATGTTCTATTATTTGCTGACATAGGACTCAAGTCTTCTACTGAACTCCATTTCTGTGTTGGCGACAGTGACAGGGCAACCAGAGAGCCTGCAGGCAGTGACAAACTTTTCAATGGATGATGCTGGCTAGCCCTCTGTGCAAATCAAGTGAAGAGATGGCAACATGTCAGTGACCATCTCCACCGTGATGTCTTCCAGTGCAAGAGCAATGTGCCCTGCAAGCTTCAGAGATAAACGCAGCGTCTGTGCAGTGGAGAATTGGTGGAGGAGGTGCAGCCATTCAATGTCGTCCATACCCTCTAATTGACAATGTTCTTCGAGCCCGACTGTGAGCTTTAGATGAACTACATTAGTGAGTGCAGCAGAAAATTGGCTGAGCACCTGGGCTGTGTGCGATGGTTGCCAATCAATCCCTCTGCAGAAGATGCTATTCCAAGTAAGGCGACAAATTCAGACTTGCATGAATCTGGATGAAGAAGATGTTAGAGAGTGCGACTCAGTCTTCAGGAGAAAAGACTATGATATTAGTGTAGCTACCTGTTAGAGGTGCAGGAAAGTGCGACTAAGATAACTTACAATGAGTAAAGGTAACGAACGGGAAGTGAAGTACTGACCTCAGTCTTCAGGAGAAAAGACTGAGGTGTCGCTACTGTGACTATGGGGTATATAAGTTCAACAAATGAAAAATTTATATGCTAAGTCTATAGAGGTATAGTATAGGCAGCTGTGCTCAACTTGGTCGTTTCCAACCCCAGCTAGCTCGGAGTTGCCTGACGCTTACTCAGCATGTGCGACTGAACTCCAACACGCCCCCTCAGTCCACACGTTGTAGGCCCATCACCTCCGAAAATCGAACATGCTTTTCACGCACCAAGCCTTTTGTCAAGACATCAGCAACCTGGTCTCCAGTGGGGATGTATGCAAGATCAAGTTCCTTTTCTTCAAGTCTCTGTCTGAGAAAGTGGTGCCGGACTTTAATATGTTTGGACCTGTCATGGAACTCCGGATTTCGTGTGATTGCGATGGCGGATTGGTTGTCGATGAAGAGGGTGGTAGGTGAGTTGATCTTTTGTTTCATTTCGAGTAATAAACACCTTAACCAGATGACTTCTTTCGCAGCGTGTGCTGCAGCAATGTACTTGGCTTCGGTACTCGAGAGCGCAACTGAGCTCTGTTTCTTGGAGCTCCAGCTGATGGCTCCACCTGTCACGCCACCAGCGGGGCGACGTGCGACTCTGGGTTTACCAGCA
Source organism: Lactarius akahatsu (assembly GCA_021524915.1). Lineage (NCBI taxonomy): Eukaryota > Fungi > Basidiomycota > Agaricomycetes > Russulales > Russulaceae > Lactarius > Lactarius akahatsu. The sequence goes on along the minus strand of JAKELL010000574.1, from coordinate 12,419 downwards.
GACAGCATAACGAAAGAGCAAGGTCAAAGGTTGTAGTCGCAGGCGATGACTAAGGAGACTTGGTTCAGTCAAAGGCGTACGCTCGAAGAGGCGCAGTGAGAACAGTGATGCACAAGATAAGTGGAAAGCCTTAGAAGCGCAGAGCAAAGTTCCCAAGTGTTACGAACCCTGACCACCGAAGGTGCGGCCCGCGCGCATGATGGCCCGGAGAGACTGCAAGTGCCTGCAGAGACTCCTGGGGGCCCGGCGAGCGGCGAGGCTGTATCCCCAAGTGCTAGGGGACGGTTATGGAAGAACCTGGGCCTGTGACGTCACCAATCACGTGACTTGGGCCTGGAACGACCTAGACCGATGACGACAGATGGCACAATACCTCATGTGACCTTCTAGTAGGTTCCATGATTGCACACGGACCACCGAACCCTCAGTAGAGCAGACTTAGCTGGGTACGAACCTTATGTACCTGCATGTATATATACCAGTAGCATTTCGTACTCAAGTCCCCAGACTTGAGTTACTTAGCAATACCAGCTAGTACCTTGGGAACCTTGCTTTGTGCTTCTAAGACTCTCCTCTTATCTTGTGCATCACTGTTCTCGCTGTGCCTCTTCGAGCATTAGCCTTCGACCGATCCAAGTCTCCTTAGTCACCGCCTGTGACTACGACCCCCTGACCTTGCTCTTTCATTATGCCGTCTGCTGGTAAACCCAGAGTCACACGTCGCCCCGCTGGTGGCGTGACACCAAGGTACTAGCTGGTATTGCTAAGTAACTCAAGTCTGGGGACTTGAGTACGAAACGCTACTGGTATATATACATGCAGGTACATAAGGTTCGTACCCAGCTAAGTCCACTCTACCGAGGGTTCTGTGGTCCATGCGCAGCCATGGAACCTACTAGAAGGTCACATGAGGCATTGCGCCATCTGTCGTCATCGGTCTAGGTTGATCCAGGCCCAAGTCATGTGATTGGTGACATCACAGGCCCAGGTTCTTCCATAACCACTCCCTAGCACTTGGGGCCGCAGCCTCGCCACTCGCCAGGCTCCCAGGAGTCTCTGCAGGTGATAGCAGTCTCTCCAGGCTGTCATGCGCGCAGGCCGCACCTTCAGTGGTCAGGGTTTGTAACACCACCAGCAAGTGTGAAGATGAATCCCAAGGTCGATTTGCGATCATTCACATTGCTAGCCCAATTGGTGTCTACAAAACCTTGCAGGTCAGTTCCATTTTGTAACGTCTACCATGGACGTTTGCCTGACTTAGGCTTCGTTGCGTGTGGCGATCCTTTGCAAGAAGAAGTTCTGGTTAACAGACATCTGCGGATAGAAAGCTGGGTGAGGTAGGATACGTCCGTCTAGTCCAAAGTATGTGTGGAGGTCTTCAAGTTGGGGAATGCCTGGTGGTATCTCAGGAGCGTATCGCGTGAACTCCCAAGACATGTGATCAATAACGTAGAAGGTAGTGTATGGCTTGGACACACGCTCGTTGCGGTAGAGTTGGATTTGGTAGGTGGCAGTGCCTTTGGGATATTCCACTGCCCACGAAGAGGGATCAGGGACAAGTCACAGGGATCCCTGGTCTAAGGGGATATGCCGGATGACTCACTTAAGAGGGGATGCCTCTTAGTATAGACAGGTAGATGGTGGTGGTATTGAAGAAGACCAAGATGGCAATCCTGGTCTTTGCACTTGTCTACTTATACAGATACTCGCGGGCTTTGAAGCGCCGCTCGAATACTAACTAGCCAATAGTGTAAGTAGAGCAAACCCTAGTACAGCTATCCTAGTATGAGTCATGCCGAGTCACTACAAGATCCGAGCCGTTATCGTACAATCATATGTTCCGGAGCTTACCCGGCTTACTGATCACTAAGTCCATGACAATATACTGCTGACGGTGATGTCATAGTCGACACGTCAGTGTTCACTTCCCAGCCTGAGGTGCCGATGAGTCCGAAATGTAACAATTTGGAGCTCCTCGCTGGAATACAACCTTCCAATTGCTCGTGGCTTGGAGGTAACAAAAAACGTGATCAAGGGCATGCTGATGTGCATTTCCAGGGCAAGCAGAGTGTTGCCCGAGTGCGGCCACAGTATAGGCCAAATCTGGGTGTGTCCCAAGCATCAGGTACATGAGCACGCCGATGGCATGCTGGTATGACTGGACGTCAATCTCGGGTGAGTCCACTTTGAGCAGGTGTTCGTTTGCGAGCATCAGTGTGCTGATGGGATGGATATCTGACTTTCTGAAATGTTCCAGGACGTCGCAAATGTACTTTTCTTGTGATAGGGCAATCCAGCCCACTTCTCGATTGCGTGTGATGTGCATGCCCAGGATCCAAGTGATCTCTCCAAGGTCAGTCATTTGGTAGTGTTTCTTGAGCATTTCTTTGTCTTGGCTGATGACTTCCATACTTTTGCATGCCATGGTGATGTCGTCAACATACAGTGCGATGATGGATAGGATGTCGTCTTGGACGCGGACAAAAACTGCGTGATCAGCATTGGTACGTTCATATCCCATCAAGTGCAGCATGTCTCTGATACTTTCATACCAGACACAGCCACCTTGCTTCATTCCGTAGACTGCCTTCATGAGTTTCAACACCATACCCTCTGGAACATCAAATCTGGGAGGAGGCTTCATGTATATCTCTTCTTTTAGTTCTCCATTGAGGTAGGCTGATTTGACGTCCATTTGCTGGACTTCTAGGTCGAATTCAGTGGCAAGGGTAAGGATCGTGCAGAGTGATGCGAACTTGGCGATGGGTGCAAAAGTCTCGTCGTAGTCGATTCCCTCGACTTGGGAGAAGCCTTGTGTGACAACACAGGCTTTGTACTTTTGTATTTTGCCATCAGGTCCACATTTGATTCAGAAAACCCACTTGGACCCCACAACATTTTTCCCATGCAGCCATGGCACGATCTCATAAACACCCATGCGCTCAAATGCATGCATTTCATCTTGGCATGCAAGATCCCACTCTGCAACATCTGGGTGTGCCATGGCCTCAGCATAGGTGCATGGGTCTGCATCTTCAAGATGAGCAGCTTTGGCATGCTCTGTGCACTTACGTCTGCCATATGATGTAACAGAGTAACAGGGATCATCGTCACAGATTGGTGTGTGCATGGTGCGTTTAGGATGTGTTGTTGTGGATGCAGGATCAGGAGGTGGTGGTGTAAGTAACCCTTCTATCTCCTGTTCGCTTTCACTTTCTGATGGGTTTTTGAGTGCTGCAGATGTAGATTCTTTAGGTATGGTGTTGACATGTGAAGGATCACCAATGGGTGCATTGGCGGCGGTGGATTCGAGGATTATGCGCTCATAGCGCTTCTCGGTCCCCCCTTCATTGAATACAATGTTGCACGACTCAAGAAAACATTTGGTCGGGCGGTGCACAAGACGGTAAGCATGCCGATTTTGTGAATAACTGAGGAATGTGCATGTTAATGATTTTGCCGCCAGTTTACTGCGGTGCTTGTCCGGGATGTGGATGAAGGCCTGGGAGCTGAAGACATGGATGCATGAAACATCGGGCTTGTTCCCGCTCCAGGATTCCTCGGGTGTAACCCCATCAAGTGTGCACATCGGCGTGACATTATGGAGAAGGGCTGCGTATTCGAGTGCATCGTACCAGTAGGATTCGGGGAGGGAAGCATCATGCAGCATGCTCCAGACTTTGTCCAGGAGTGTGCGGTTCATGCACTCAGCAACGCCGTTTGTAGCGGTATGACACCTCGCTACGCTAAGCTCAAGTGAAAGATTGTGAAGTGAACTGTCAGGCCTTCAGGACTCAAGCCTAGCGCGGAGATAAATCACGCGCCGAACTTACAGTCACTGTGGAGCGCGCAGAGACAACGGTGGTCCTTATACAGGAGCACAACTCGCAATGTCACACAGTGGTAAGCTGAGTGGAGAACCAAGAGGACAAGTTTAGATTGGAGAGTAAGGAGTTACAAGGAAGATACGCACCTGAGTGGAGAACCAAGAGGACAAGTTGGTTCCACTCAGGACGCTACAGGAGGGTTTATATACGCTACTGTTGCTGAGCTTGAACTGAGTCTAAACACTATTACTAAGTGTACAGTAAGACTCCATGACTCAGGAGCTGACGCGTCGTGTCTAATAATAGCGCTATCTATTGTGCTGACTGATGCACTGTCATAGCGCTGACGCGATGCCCTTATCGTGCTGAGTAAACTAGGTACAGCGTGTAAGCGTAAACTACTAAGCGTGGTCTAGAACTATCTAGAAGGTTCCTTCCTTATCTACCAATCGCATGAGTCCGTACGTAAATGGAATGTGACCGGATTAGGCTGTCCCGTTAAGGGTGCAACTATCCCAGGGTCACGTGCTTGAAGGTGCACATGATGGCGTCATGTGACTAACGATATCTCGTACTTCAGCCCCTTTATATCTCCCTTTGATAATTCCGTAAAAATACAGAAAAATAGGGAAATAAATATACGCGTCCATGACATCACCCCCCTTCTTAAGGGTCGACGTCCGCGTTGGCCTCTGTGTACATGTGAGATGCTTGCCAAGGCAAGGACGCGTAGATGAGAGCTGCTATTTTTCTAGGTGCGCCCGGGTTTGAGGAGTGGAACTCCTTGACTTTATCCGGGGCGTGTGCTAGATTCTTGGCTGGCTCCCAAGTGTCCTCGCCTTCACCGTAACCTTTCCAGCGAACCAGGTACTTAAGAGTACGACCGAAGAGTTTTGAGTCTCTTATGTGGTCAACTTCGTACTCTTCTTCCCCTTCGACTGTGATAGGTTCAGGTGGGGGTGGCATAAGCCCGTTAACTTCGTTTCCCTTATAAGGGGAGAGGCGGTCTACATGAAATACATCATGGATCCGTAATGCAGGGGGGAGTGCAAGCTTATAGTCGACGTCACTTTTAACTTCAGTGACTTCAAATGGGCCTAGCTGTTTAGGGCCCAGTTTGGACGACTGCTGGTGTATCTTTATTTGCTTAGCTTGCAACCAGACTTTATCCCCGACGTTGAAGACGTATGGCTTATGTCTTTGTTCAACGTCTGTCTGCATTCGCCTTTTACTTAGGCGTAGAGCTGCCTCTGCATCCCTTCTCGTGGAAACTAGGTGCTGTAGACGCTTATCGAGCGTTGGGATACCGGTTGGCCTACCAGCGGGAATGGTGAAGTCAGGCGTATAGCCGTATAGTAGTTCAAAGGGGGTGTGCCCCGTGGCTGAGTTGAGTCTACTATTGACCACGAATTCCGCTGTAGGGAGCAGGTCTGCCCAATCATCCTGCCTCTTGCTAATGAACAAGCGCAAGTAGACTTCTACTTCTTGGTTTTTGCGCTCTACCTGTCCATTGGCTTGAGGGTGATAGGCGGTAGTAAGACCTGCGTCTATCCCGAGTCGCTTATACAATGCCCGCATGCTCCTTGCAGCAAACTGGGGTCCCCTATCACTGATGATTTTCTTGGGGATCCCGTGCAAGGGGAAGACTTGCTCGAAGTAGATGGATGCTACCCCATCAGCCGTGATTTGGGACGTCACTGGAAATAGATGGATCTGTTTCGTGTAATGATCCACTATGTTAAGGATCATATCCTTTCCACGTGACATGGGCAGGGGGCCGATGAGATCGACCCCGACTATCTGCCATGGTCCCTCAGGTACTTCTTGCGGCTGGATCATAGCTTTGGGGTGCAGATCTTTGCGATAGCGTTGGCATCGATCGCATCCTTCTACGTATGAGCTGATAAAGCCTGCCATGCGTGGCCACCAGTAATAGCGACTGACTAGCTCGATGGTGCCATTCTTACCAGGGTGACCGGTGGTGACGGAGTCGTGGCATGACTTAACTACGTCTCGTCTTAGGGTTCGGTCATTGGGAACATATAGTTTCCCCCTGTGGTAAACTAGGCCGTCATCTTCCTCCCACATCGCTACTCCGTCCATGAGAGCTTTTGGAGCGGTCTTTTGTAAGCTTTTAAGACCCTCTATTACTTCTGCTTCTCGAATGGATGCGAGTCTTATGCGATTCCCTAGGGAGTCCACTTCTGGGCGGAAGTGTGCTTGGGCGGCATTGAGGAAGTGCTTAGGTTGTAAAACCTGAACCTGGCGGTTATCCTCATTATCTCTGATGTGGTCTTTTGAGAATCTACTTAATGCATCGGCTTGCATAGAGTCTCCTTTCTTGTAAGTGATTTTGAAGGCAAAGCGACTTAAATACAGGGCCCATCGAGCCTGTCTGCGGTTTAAGTCCTTCATGCTTGCCCACCATTCCATGTTCTTATGGTCGGTGATCACTTCAAAGGAGATGCCTTCGAGGAAATGTCTCCAGTCCTCTAAGGCGCGGATTAAGCCGAGCATCTCTCTGTCGTAGATTTCGTAGTTGCGTTCTTCTTTGCTCATGGACTGCGAGCGATACGCAACAGGGTGCCAGAGACCATCAGGATACTTTTGAGTAAGTATACCGCCAGTAGCAAATCCTGAAGCATCGGTTTCGACTCTTGTTGGAAGCTGTGGGTCGTACACTTTGAGAATAGGTTCTCGTACGAAGCTTTCCTTCAAGTGGTCGAAAGCCTTCTGCTGTTCAGAATGCCATTGCCATGGAGTGTCCTTCTTCGTGAGGTCATGCAAGGGTCGGGCGATAGCCGCGAAGTCCTTGATGAATCGACGATAGAAGTTGGCGAACCCAATAAACGCTCTAACCTCTCTGAGCGTTGTGGGTGTAGGCCACTCCCTTACTGCAGCGACCTTGCCAGGGTCCATCTGCACTTCTCCGGGACGGATTATCATCCCTAGGTACTCCATTTCTTGCCTTTCAAAGTCGCATTTCTCAGGTTTGAGATAGAGGTCGTGTTCTTGCAATCTCCTTAGCACCTCGCGTACGATTTTGCGGTGGTGTTCTAGAGAGTTGCTATAGATGAGGATGTCATCCATGTATACTGCGACCTCTCCTGCTGCGATTAGATCGGCGAAGACGGCGTTCATGAGGGCTTGGAAAGTGGCTGGACTGTTGGTCATACCGAAGTACATGACCTTTGGCTCGTACAGTCCACGATTGGTGATGATAGCACCTTTCCATTCATCTCCGGGTTTAATCCGGATATTGTGATACCCCCATCTTACGTCGAACTTGGTGAAGACCTTAGCTCCTTTCAACCGGTTTATAATGTCGGCGGCGAGCGGTAGTGGATATCGGTTTTTAATGGTGATTTTGTTAAGACGACGGTAATCCTGCACTAGACGGAGTTTGCCGTCCTTCTTTTTAATAAAGAATACTGGTGAGGCCATCGGTGACTTAGATGGGACCAGGTATCCTTTTGAGATATGCTCTTGCAGGAATTTGTCGAGTTCCACTTGCTCGCTTGGAGACATAGGATACGTTTTGACCCTCCAGTGTTTAACGGCATCTGGTTCGAGGTCTATAGCGTGATCCCACGGCTGATGCTCAGGGAGCCTCTGGGATTCCTCCTCAGAGAAAACTTTTGCGAAGTCTCTGTAATGCTCCGGTACCATTTCTTCGAAGGTTTTCTTAGGTTTGGAGGCAGTGGCTTTCTCGGCGATCTGCTGAGAGTATGTGAAGCCTGCCAAACAGAAAACTTCGTCTTGGACCGTGTCGAGCACTTTCTCCGCAAGGAGACGGCGGCGTTCCATGCGGTTCGCCATGATGCGCGTCACCTCTACCTCCAACTCTGGTTGCGCTGTTTCAGCGGTCGAGTTGAGGCGCATAGTGCCTTCCTGCCAATCTATTTGCGGGTTCCTTTGCCTTAGCCATGGTAGTCCCAAAATGACATTCTCTGGGCCGAGTGAAGTGACCAGGAAGTCATGACTTTCTTCACTAGGGCCGACTTTCAGAGAGAGTCTGACTTTATGGGTGATACTACCGGCTTCGTTGAGAGTCCCATCTATGTTATATAGAGTGATGGGGCTCGCAAGAGGAACCTGCAACATCTTGTGGCGGTCAGCGTACTTTTTGTCTAGGAACAACGAAGTTGCCCCAGAGTCTACCATTGCTGCTACTTTTACAGTACGATGACGTCCTTTTAAATACACAGAAATATGAAAATGTGATTTTTTATCTTTGGTTTCGGGAATAATAGTAGAAGACAGTGCTGCATCAGAAATCATCACGTGCGGCATTGCTTCTGAAGAAAGTGGAGCAAAGGGAACACTACTATTGTTCATCTCCGAGGCAGATGTAGATGTAAGAGAATCAGGAAGACAAGAAACTGAACTAACACTACTATCTAACTTACAGGCATGAGTCGTATGAATTACAGAAGGTGAGTCCGAAACGAGGCGAGAGCGTAAACATATATTACAACTACATGAAGCCGAGTCATCTACTGTAGAGGGGCCGGTCGCAGCTATACGCGACCCCTGATCTAAAAAGCCGCCTTGAACGCATCCAGCTGTTCTTGCTGCTTTTCTATCATCTCCAACAGTTTCGCTACGTCTGCCTGGGACGTCTTGGCGGAGGAGGTGCTTGTGGCGGCTGCTGCCGCAGTATTGGACGACGATGGTGGGCTAGGGGACTCCGTTGTTGCTGCAGCTTTCGCTTTAGCCGGCTTCCCCATTCTCTTGTTTTGGCAGACGTTTGCTCGGTGCCCTGCTCTTTGGCACCAGTTGCAGACGTCGCGCTCGTGATTTCCATCCTTCTTTGTGTGCTCCTTCGAGCCGCACCCGTAACATTTCCCTCTCATCCATGCTTGGAACTCGCCCCGAGTTTTAAAGATCTCCTCCTTCGGCTTGTTGCCTTGTTGGCGTGTAGCGTCAACTTGCATTGCATCCGGATTGGAGGTTGAGTATTGTGGTGACGATGAAGATTTCCCTTTCTTCTCGTTGTTGCGTTGGCGCAGTCGCTGATCGATGACTTGCGCGCTTTGCTTCAACTCGTCGTATGAGGTGTGGGGCTTGTCGGTGATGGCAAGGAGGTCCTTGATCTCGTCTGTGAGACCATCATAAAAGCGGGTGCGGAGGTCGACGATGGACCACCCGGTTTGTCCAGAGTACTGCTCGAATATGGAAGCATATTCGGCAACCGTCTTTTTTCCTTGTTTTGTCTTTTTCAGCTCTTCTCGAGCTATGTCTTGGACGTCCAGAGGGCTAAACCTGCGGTTGAACTCCTTGACGAAGTCCGACCAGTTGCCTCCAAAGGGAATGGTTCCCTTGTTGGCGGACTCCAGGTATGGGAGTGCCCAGGTTTTAGCGTCCCCTTCCATCAAATTGAGGGCGGCAGCGATCCACCTGTGTTCGTCTGCGTACCATTTACTATCCACTGTATGCCATGTGTTCATGGCGTCCCCGAGTGATCCTGCCCAGTTATGGAATGCGGCAAGGAAATGACGGGCATCCGATGAGGAGCCTTTCCCATCCCAAGCTTTGGGGCGGGCCACTATTTCCTTGTTTTTCCCATTTCCTGGGCGAGTGGCGGTTGCCGAGGCCACCTGCGCTGTCAGGGCTGTGACTTGTTGCGCAAGGTTTCCAACGGCTATGCCGAGGTGATTGATGAGGTCCAGACAGTCCTGGACGGTGGGAGGGGGGAGTGGTGTGGGTGGTACGGCGGCGGGGAGGGTGCTTCCGCTGGGTTGTGACATCTTGTCTAGTTCCTTTTGTCTTTCTTCTCGTTCTGCTTTCTCCTGTGCCCGATGAAAATCTTCTAAGAGGAGGAGTTGTTCGTCTGGTGAGATCTCGTCCCAGTCTTGGACGCGAGATATGAACTCCTTCTCTGCTTTAGTGGGTGGAGGGAGGGCGAATTTCGAGCGAGCTCCGCTGGGATACTGAGCTTGTGCTAGACGAGCTGTCTGTTTCCCCTTCTTGGGAGCCACGTTCTTCTTCTTCTTCCCTTACGTGGGAGATGAGGGGGTGAGGAGGTGATTCGAGACGAGGAACGAGATTTGCAGCGATGGCTATCAACTGCGGGACTGTGAAATCGGTTCCGAGTACGGGGATTTCTAGGCCGTAGAGGTCTAGTAAGGCGTATCGGAATTCTTGGTCGTGATAAATTGCCTGCACGTATTGCTCGGCGAGGTTACGAGGGGGTAGTTCTAATTGGAACCCCTGGTAACGAATGTTGACACCGTCTTCGTCGATAAAACTTTCGCCTGACTGGGCGAGTGTTGCTTGGGAGGAGGAGTAGGCGGAATGGAATGAATTTGTTGAAAGTGTAGGTGAAGGTGATGCGTACACCGGTGAAGGGATCCGGTCTTCTTCCGACTGTGGGTCCGGGTGCACGTGCAGCGATGCCGAAGCAGAGGCTGTAGTCTGTGGTGGTGTGATAGAGGCTTGTCTCCTCCTAAAGAGACGTCGAAGACGGGTGCGGACGTTCGCAAATATGCGAGGCAGTTTGAAATGTGAGATGGTGGATTTTGGACGACGGGATACAACGAGCGCGAAACGCTAACTCGAGGGTGACTGGAATGTCCTATCAAGCGAGACCAATACACAGTGGTGTTTCACACTGCGCGAGGCTGCGGCGATAAAGGAACACTCAGGAATAGTGAAGGGTTATGTGTAGAGCTACAAGGCTGTCTGCCTCAGTCTTCTCGACCTGTTGGCTGCCTCTCACGCCGAAGCGCTCTCAAACTTTTCTGGTTGGTACGCGTACAGCTGTCGCAGGCTAGGCCTGGCTGGCTCGATGTCTAACTGCAGCTTATCTGGCGTGGTGACCAGTTCTGCAGCCAGTACCCAGAGGCGTCTACTGATGACCAGATAGACCCAATAAAGGCAAGCACAATGTATGCCGGTTTTACGGACACTACAGTTGTACCACAAATGCACAGATTCTGCTTACGGACTTCCCCAGGCAAAGAGTGAGGTAGATAACACAAGGGACTGATGGTCGTCAACCACCTAAGGGAGAGATGATAAAACTGGTGAGCGCGGGGCTCAAGAGAGTGAAGAGGAACTTGTCCTAATGTAGCGGTATGACACCTCGCTACGCTAAGCTCAAGTGAAAGATTGTGAAGTGAACTGTCAGGCCTTCAGGACTCAAGCCTAGCGCGGAGATAAATCACGCGCCGAACTTACAGTCACTGTGGAGCGCGCAGAGACAACGGTGGTCCTTATACAGGAGCACAACTCGCAATGTCACACAGTGGTAAGCTGAGTGGAGAACCAAGAGGACAAGTTTAGATTGGAGAGTAAGGAGTTACAAGGAAGATACGCACCTGAGTGGAGAACCAAGAGGACAAGTTGGTTCCACTCAGGACGCTACAGGAGGGTTTATATACGCTACTGTTGCTGAGCTTGAACTGAGTCTAAACACTATTACTAAGTGTACAGTAAGACTCCATGACTCAGGAGCTGACGCGTCGTGTCTAATAATAGCGCTATCTATTGTGCTGACTGATGCACTGTCATAGCGCTGACGCGATGCCCTTATCGTGCTGAGTAAACTAGGTACAGCGTGTAAGCGTAAACTACTAAGCGTGGTCTAGAACTATCTAGAAGGTTCCTTCCTTATCTACCAATCGCATGAGTCCGTACGTAAATGGAATGTGACCGGATTAGGCTGTCCCGTTAAGGGTGCAACTATCCCAGGGTCACGTGCTTGAAGGTGCACATGATGGCGTCATGTGACTAACGATATCTCGTACTTCAGCCCCTTTATATCTCCCTTTGATAATTCCGTAAAAATACAGAAAAATAGGGAAATAAATATACGCGTCCATGACACCGTTGTGTTGTGGCATGTCGGGTGTGGTCATTTCATGCTGAATCCCTTTGTCCTTTAGGTATGCTTGCACTGTGTATGCAATGTACTCGCCCCCTCTATCAGTATGGAGGATCTTCAAGTACCTGCCCGTTTCAAGCTCTGCACGTGCGACAAATGCCTTCAAGTGTATGAACACCTCGGACTTCTCTTGCAGGCCAGTAACAAAGACCTTACGTGATGCGTTGTTGATCCAGGTTGTTGCGATCCAATGCTCACCGTGAGTTGATCGCAGTCGGGGTGCGTCACAGAGCTCAGGCACTATTCCGAGTTGTCACAGCGGAAAACGGTTATGTAAGACCCTATCGACAGATAGGCAAATTTGGTGGTAAGACCTTGTCAGAGACAAGCGAATGGAACTAGAAGATGTGGATTGCAGACAAGACACAATACTAGAACAAGGGGATACATGCTACCCTACAGGTCCCTTTATACTGTACAATTTATGCTATTTTTCTGTATTTTCTGTGAGTTTTCCTAAGATCCCGCAGCTATTGCCTCATCTATGTCACATGACCCGCAGTAAGTCATGTGCTACGCAGTACTGTTTTTCCAGAAACACAACACGAGACTCTGAAACATCAGAACAAAAACATAGAAGTACATACGAGAAGCGAATACTGAGAACTTTCTGACCCATTATTCTAGAAACGATGGCACGATCAGGTGATCGCGACACAGGTGACAAAGTACTCGAAACCATGGTGTGAGCATGTAGGGAGCTT
>JAKELL010000573.1:0-23799 GCA_021524915.1 Lactarius akahatsu | reverse complement strand
GACCTCAAAAGGAATATTTCGCTAAGTCGTAAACGCCCTTTCGCAGTCCAAGTCGGACTAACGCCAGTGGTGGCGTTACATTCACTTACTGGTAAAAAAATTATCGGAATGGGTGATTGTTTGAGGAAATATATGTTGAAGCACAGAACTAACAAGCGGAGGGTTAATAGCAAAGAGCTAGTAGAGACAAGTTAACTTCAGAGGGGAAGTAAACTCTATTACAACTGCATACCTAGTAGAGACAAGTTACTATAAAGGAACATCTCATGAGTAAAGGTAAATAAGAGAAGTAATAATAAAGGGACTTACACTTCAGAGGGGAAGTAAACTCTGAAGTGTAGAGGTGAAAACAGCAGTCCTTATATACAGGACGCTTAGCTAAGAATGGTCTGTGCGCACAGGTGATCCAACACAATACAGGTGGTCTGTGCACCAGAGGGAGAAATGCCATTGGAGGGCAGAGAACAATAGCTGCCTAAAGCAGACAATACTGGTATCTTAACAACAATGAAGAACAATAAGAGTCTACACATGACTCTAATAAAAGATAAACAAAAGTGGTCCGTAAGAGTCCGGCCAAGTCCAAATCAGTCTGTAAGGGACAGATACCATATTTAGTATATGGGATGACTCAATCATATCCCACAAGACATGTGACTTGAATTAGTCGCGTCTCAACAATATATGGGGGATTTACATCTCGTATGGTGAGTGCTTGGTGTAACGCCACCAGCAGGGCGACATGCGACTCTGGGTTTACCAGCAGACGGCATAACGAAAGGACAAGGTCAAGGGGTCGTAGTCACAGACGATGACTAAGGAGACTTGGATCGGTCGAAGGTGTACACTTGAAGAGGTGCAGCGAGAACGGTGATGCACAAGATAAGAGGATGGTCTTAAAGGGCAGAGCAGAGTTCCCAAGGTACTAGCTGGTATTGCTAAGTAACTCAAGTCTGGGGACTTGAGTACGAAACGCTACTGGTATATATACATGCAGGTACATAAGGTTTGTACCCAGCTAAGTCCGCTCTACCGAGGGTTCGGTGGTCCGTGTGCAGCCATGGAACCTGCTAGAAGGTCACATGAGGCATTGCGCCATCTGTCGTCATCGGTCTAGGTCAATCCAGGCCCAAGTCACGTGATCGGTGACGTCACAAGCCCAGGTTCTTCCGTAACCGCTCCCTAGCACCCGGGGATCCGGCGCGGCTGCTCATCTGGCTCCGCGGAGTCTCTGCAGGGTCTGGCAGTATCTCCGGGCCATCATGGCGCGGGCTGCACCTTCAGTGGTCGGGGTTCATAACACTTGGCGTCATAGACCAGCGATGCTCCAGAGGCGATGTATGAGACGTTGTGTTGCGATCGGACTCATTAGTACGGATCGGAGGCTCGTGGGGTTCTGACTACCCAAGTATTAGTCAGGGACAGTCGTCTCAGTCAGCCTTATCGGCTGTAGTATCACATGTATCTCATATCGGACTTGACTCATACCTAGGACAGTCGTAGTAGGGTTCGAGCTACTATCGCTACTGGGTACTTTACATCTAGGAGGAGCTTCAAAGCTCCTCGTCAACTGTATATCTACTGGGCTGCACGAAGACCGAGCTCTCCAGCTTGGTCTTCTTGAATCACCATCGTGCTTCCCTCCTTCTCCTCGTCTGCCTCCTTTTCTCTCTCTGTCTCTTAGTGCGCTTACCCCTCGTCGGGGAAGTTGCCCCGACTAGCACGCCTGGTGGACCTTGCCCCAGTGCTCACTACAATTACGTCCTTGCTGAAGGTGTACATCCATATTCGCTAAGTCGCCCCTAGTACATCGAGCCACTCTGTCACCGCTCAAGTCGAGCATCGTTAGGACGGGCCTAACGCAACACATTGGTTGCCAAAGCACTTCCCTCCTTGAGTGCAGGTGGCTGGAGAGGCTTGGATTACACTCCGAGTCACCACAAGACCATTCACTGCGTGCAAAGCAGAGTTTTCCGACCAATAAAACCCTTAGAAAACCCTAAAAAAACCCTTGATAAGTGGTTATGTTTAACACTCCATAGGGTTTTCTATGGTTTTATTGGTCTGAAAACCCTGCTTTGCACGCAGTGATTGGATGCAAATTGGACGTGAAGTAGTCACGTGCTTCTGGTCATGGTATGTTAGCCTTCTCACGCTTCACACTGGAACCGGGAATTGATCTGTAAGCAAAAATTCTTGGAATAAAACTTGAATAAGACTCAAAGTATTTATTTGTAAATTTGTGTGACAATATATTTAAAGTTTATAAGGTAGCCGCCATCTAGTTTCAACACCCTTTATGTAAGCTCCTAGCAGCAGTTACATGCGCACCTTGATGTGCACAAAAGCACTCATTCACACAGAACATAAGTTTATGCCACTGCCAGGCTAATATTTTTATACAAATTATAGAAGAACACCTTCCCTTCCTGTAACGCCACCACTGGCGTTAGTCCGACTTGGACACGAAAGGGCGTTCACGACTTAGCAGAATATCTCTTCGAGGTCACGTGACCTGATCATGGGATACACAGCGCTTACGGGCACGTGATTTAAGTGTACACTAGGGCAAGTCGTGCCACTAGGTAATCCGATAATCGATGAAGATGACTTGCTCTGAAAGAGACAAGCAAAGCACGCGTAAAGGGACGAATGGAAGTGGTGAATTGAAGAAGACCAAGATGGCGTATCTTGGTCTTATCGAGCCACTATTTATACACATACGAGGATGCTTTAAAGCTCCTCTCCAATCCGAGACGACGAGTAGCGTAAGTAGCTCGAACCCTACTACCGCTATCCTAGGAATGAGTCATAGTACCGTTTACACGTGATACTACGACTGCTGACTGATGATGAAGTCCATGACACATTACTACTTACTAACGTGGTCATATCCGTAAGTAAGAGTCCGTTCCCGCGATCGTGACACTTCCGATCCTATAAACTAGATATCCAATCTGGGGTTTTGTAAAGGACGAGTGTACAAAAGATGTCTGCTTACATAAAGGGTGTTGAAACTAGATGGCAGCTACCTTAGATCACATGACAGCTGCAACAGGCGTGTTTCGGGGCATGTGATTTAGAAACTTTAAATCTTTCCTGACACGGCATGCAAAGCAGGGTTTTCAGACCAATAAAACCCATAGAAAACCGTATGGAGTGTTAAACATGACCACTTATCAAGGGTTTTTTTAGGGTTTTCTAAGGGTTTTATTGGTCTGAAAACTCTGCTTTGCACGCAGTGCAAATATTTGTCACACATAAATATTTTGAGTCTTAATTAAGTCTTATTTCAAGATTTTTTACTTAAAGATCGATTCCCGGTTCCAGTGTGAATTCGAAGCGCGCGCTGAATCCCGCACTTTCAGGGGGCACATATGGTGGCGGTCCGGAATCTGGCCAGGATAGTGCGCCTGTCTCCTGAAGGAATCTGCATAGTTTTTTCTCCCCAGTCCGGGTGGAGAAAAAATCGGTGTTAGGGTAGAGGGGGTTGATTGGACAGAAGGCCGTGCTGAGGATCGTGTGACTGATCTGGGGTCGGACGAACCGTGGGCAGTGGAGTAGGATGTGCTCCGTGGAACGGACTGTCTCGCCGCAGGGGCAAGAGGTGTTTTCGGGCGGGTCGTTGGTGCGGAAGCGTTGGACGTACGTGCCCGTGAAGGCGTGGTCCACCGCTATTTGCAACGCCGTTGATGTGGTGCGCCTCGTGTATTTTGGTGTTCTGGTTTTATTCCCGTTGGCGTCTCTCACCATGTCCGTGGCTTCCGACCAGAGGGGGTGATGTTTGTCGTAGCTTTGCTCCATTTCGACAGCTTTCCACTTGGCTTTCGACGGCTATGGCGACTGGTACGGTACACTCTCGGTCCCTTACTATATTCCAGGGGTCAGAGCTCGTACTCGCGCATAGTGGCATGTCGTTGCCAGTATTAAGAACCGATCTGTGCCAGTGCTATCCGGTTAACGTTGATCGACATTGATCTCCCGTGCGGCCCCTTCTCGCGTACGGAAAGGGTGAGGACTGGCGTCAAATTCAGCCCCGCCCGAAAACCGAGCCTCGAGGGGATGCTTCTGGGCGACGCGTGTGTGGTTTTATGCGGTGCCAGCGCTGAGTCTTCTTTGAAATTCTTGATTCCCTGCTCGTGACGGGCACGAGGTTTACCAGGCCGCGCCAGCGCCAGCAATGAGCGCTGAGTCTTCCCCAAAGCATTTCGGGCCGAACGTGGACTTGAACGTAGAAGCGTATGATAATGTAATGACTTGAATAAGATAGTGAAGTATGGTCGGTGCCCCAATCGAAGATGACTCGGGTGTGGCTGGAAAGCGCCGACGTAAATAGCAAGTATATACTGGGCCCGTGACGAAGCTTCTATTTCCATTCTTGATAAATGCCGTGAGGGTGCATGGGGTCGCTTATGTGCTGATCTCCATATGCTTTCCACGACGACATAACTGTCAACAGAGAGGTCAGATGCTCGCCTCACGCTATGGGCATTTCACTTACAGAAATCTGTCCAATCATAATTCAGGATTTATTGTAAGCGATTGAATTAGAATACATTGTGAAACAGATCTGACAGGATGGGTAATGCGGCCGCAATAGATGCACTAAGTATAGGTCGATCTTCATTTACCATACAGCCTGAGCCTGAGAGCGCTTGGTGCGATGTACTGTGTTAAATCTACGCTCGCGATTCTGCTTGTGCGCCCCCGCATTGTCACTATGGCTCGGATTGCCCCGCAACAACCTCCGTTACAGAACGCATGCGGTTGTACCGCTGCTCCGAAGGAAACCACTTATAGTGACTCTTCTGGGGCAATCTTCTCTATGTATATCACCCGTGCACTGGAGTTCGACGATGAAAATGTGGAGAATTGGAAAGGTGGTGCAGATGGCATCCTCGTTTTTGTACGCTTCCGCGCCATTCTCGTAGTACAAGCCCTCAAGCATCTCATGCTTTCCATTACAGACTGGCATTTTCTCTGCCACGGTTGCCACATTTATCGCTATGAGCTACCCAAACTTGCAGCAAGATCCCAACGTCACCACCCAGTCTATTCTCATAAAGATATCTCAACAACTTGCCACTACTAACGGTACCATTCCCGCCGCGAGTTCGTCCGACCAAAGTTCCTTCACCCCTTCCGCCTGGGTGGTATTTGTCAACTCAGTCTGGTTCCTCAGCCTCGTGCTCAGTCTCACATGCGCGCTCATTGCCACACTTTTGCAACAATGGGCCCGCCGATACCTCCAGATGATTCAACGAAATCATCCACCTCATGTCCGTGCCCATATCCGAGAGTACTTTTCCCGGGGTGCGCGCCGGTTCCGCATCTTCTGGCTTGTTGAGGCGCTGCCTTTCCTCCTTCTCATATCCGTGCTCCTCTTCTTCGCCGGACTCCTCGCCTTTGCCTTCCTCGCCAATCGCACCGCCGCATGTATCACCGCCACGATCATCGGATTCTGCATCCTCTCGTATATCGCCCTCACTCTAATGCCGCTCAAATATCACGACTGTCCCTATCACACACCTTTCACGTCACTCATCTGGTACACCGCTCAACTGATCCCACTCTCCTACGTTTCGTTCGTCTATCATTGTAAAAAGCTATGGTACGACCATATTGGTGAAGACAGCCAGGAAACAGTGAAATCATTTCGTGACCGGCAAGAGAAAATGCTCAAGTCCCTTTCGGACGGCAGGATACCCAAGCTCGAGAGCTCGGCTAAACTCCCTTCGATGCACATATACAAAAAAACGCTCGTACGGACACTTAACTGGCTCAGCGAGGACCGCGAGTTGGAGAAATTTGTCACTGGGATCCCCGGGCTGTGCGAGTCTGAGGCCCTCGCCACGCACGATAGTGGTGACACACATCGTCCCATTCGTGACGTTCTTGCGGCGTTACCTGGACCAACGAGCTTCCACGCGTCGCTCCCGTGGAGCATCATTCAGCTGGCACAACGAGCTTTCACAAGCAAGCTGCCAAAATCCGTCCAGCAACCAAGAACTCGGGCCTGCCTGAAGGCACTCTACTACATTCCTGGCGCGATTCGCGACGTACTCGCACCGTACGCTGCGGAGAAAAACCATTCCTCGAAGATCCTTCCGCTTCTGAACTCCTCAGAGTCACTGGAGATCATTAACGAGTTACAGAACACGCCCAATGACGACATCGCGCTACCTGTTCGCTGTGTCGCGGCGGTGGTCGCCGCATACATGATCACCTCCCCGGCTCCTACAACTCCCAACGTCGGTTTCGTCTGGGATGACGACACTGGCAAGCAGTTCCTGACTAAGCGAGTCGGTGATGGTGCCGGCGCAGACGGCGTCGTCAGTCCCATGTACCACCTCCGCAGCGACACCGCGCGGGTGCAGAACATCGTGCGCTTCCTCGAGGACATCAAGGACACGTTAGGAAAACTGAACAAGCAGTGGTGGACGTCCGACAATGCGGACCAGATCCGCCTGAAGCGCAAGGAGCTCTCTGCGACGCGTCGCGATCATGCGGAGGAGTACCGTTCCGGCCATCGCAAGTTTGACCAGCAACTCGAAGGCGACCGGGCATCCCCCGCATTCGTGCCTGCCACGCAACTGGACCTCATCACACTCACTCTCGAGATACTGGCGCGGGATCCCCTCACGGATATTTCGACATCGCAACGCGAGGCACTCTGGGTCGCATATGAAGAGTTCAAGCAGGTGGCGTTCACACATGCGGGAGAACAGGCGAAGGAACAGCGCCTGGGACAGCCATTGGGACGATCGCGGGTGCGGTCGCAGTTAGAGCAGGAGGTTCTGGCTTGGATAGAAACGCAAGCCGCGGACGGTTTCGAGACAGTCAAGCGTGCGCTGGAGAGCCTCTGGCCACCTACAAACGGAACGCAAGCGCCGCCTCAGATCGCGTTCCTGCCGTCGACCAGTACCAACGGGGTAACACGGGCGCGCAACGTGGCGTTGCCGCCGTCGCCTATGGAACTTGCTTCCTCCCCTTCATATTCGGGACCGACATCCTCAGCGCGGCCTTTTCTCACCCCTAGCAGGCAGGACATCGAATCCCATGGGACCGTAACGTGTTGAAGTCCCAAGCGGGTGTAGTGAAATCTAGCTCGTATCGGTATATCACACATTTGTTACGGCTGGTAGTTTTGTCTCCTTGACTTCGCTTCTTATTTCCCTTCTGAACTGAATAGATACGTAGAACTCACAGTGTTGTGATACACGCGGTCCGCTTACAATTGTGGCATTGGTTGACATAGATATGTTATCGTTGTTTGACGTCAGTCAACCCTGAGGTGTGTTCTAGATATTTGGTACTTGGTATCCCGACTCCCATACGCATACCACATACAGCGCGACGTCATCCTGTCCGTTCATAGTAGTCGACATACAGTGTGTACCTGCTTATCGCAATCGGCATCGCAATATGAACCAGTGAAGTGGGAAAGCGAAGCCCTGACAGAACCGTATCATAATATACCAGATCGGAACAAAATTTCCGGAGGTGTATGAAAAGTTATATAAAGGTTATATTTCGGGTTACGGAGCCGACTGCCCTAAATTCGCCACCTGACACCGTGTTGCGCCCAGTGACCGACGGTGGTATGATGCACCTAGCGCGCAGCGCAGCTTGTGCTGGCGGAGTACACCGTACTTTGCGACTATGCGAGAGTTCGCAATTCTAGTAGAGGCGGGGCCCATCAAGAAAGAGGTCCCCAGAACACGGGTGATGCTCTACTCGCTCTAGTAAAGAATGCGCGAGACGCTCACGCATGCGACGCTTTCCAACACGTGTATGCGGTCCTTCCAATCGGCTGTCTATCACCCGAGGAGCTGGATCGCATCGATAAAAATAAGATCGTCCGACAGCGGAGACTCGGTGGGCAGCCTCGAGCTGAGAGACTTGGGCAATGGTGTGAGCCTGAGATCGTCTGCAAGCAGTCCGTGTCACTCTCCTCTCCTCGCTGGTTGCCTCAGTGCGCCATTAGGCAGATAATTGGCTCTGAGAGTAAGAGCTTTAGTAATCGTTGGCGCCACCTGCAACCGCAGTACCACGGCACCCACCGGAATGTGATCGTAGGAGCAGGGTTATACACCCGCCCTTGTTTCTTGACCGGGTTCAGAGGGGCCTTGAACTCAGACAAAGTTGACAAATCGGCAGGATAAGGCCAGGTGTTAAGGTCCGCCTTTTTAATGAGGGTATCGATAAATATCTCTGCCTCACCGACATAGTCATCGGCTGTGAACTTATCCCGGTCGAAAACGGTGAGTCGTATAGGGAGCGATAGGTCGTCTTGGCCCACGTGGAAGAACAAATGCTCATTCCAGTCCGGGTTTCGCGTGTTATTTATGACAGTTGTACGTTGGACCTCCTCTCCAATTGACACTTCCACGAAGGGGTCCATATCATAGCCCGTGAGAGTCACTAGCTCCGATCAGCGGTGATGTGACTTTGGAAGTCGAATGACTCACCGGTGCGCCATTTCGGAAGGTCCTTTGCGCCACAAATCTCAACCATGACCACGCCAACTTTTACGTGGTTGTTGTTTGCAATCAATGCGTTGTAGGTCTTCTCAAAGTCCACCTGGCGTGTCGAGCCGGGAGAGCGGACAAACCCGACTTTGATGAGCATAGACCCAGGCACAGGTTTAGTTGAGCGTGAGGAAATGAGGCCAACGGAGAAGGGCTGAAGGAGAGGGGGTCAAAATCACTACTCTGATCTTCGGTAGTAGAGAGTGCCGCACCTCGTTGTCAGGATCGTCGAAAGCGAACGCAGTTCCTTCGATCCACCGGTCTACTGGCAACGAATACTCGCCCATATAATCGTTTCTGATTCTGTCCTTGTCCCAGACGACAAAATCGAGCGTGCCAAGCTTGTGCACAAGTGACATGTAAATTGGGAAGTCGAACGTCGCGTCCTTATCATACACGGGATTGAGGTTGCTCTCGCGCACCGGCGTTTGGAACCGTTCGGCCAAAAGAGAGACGATCACGAAGCTACACAAGCGGGAGGAGGGGAAGGTCAGCAGAGAAACGCCCGCACGATAAAGCAGGGCGGACGCACGGGTCACTATAGCCGTTGCGGTCTTTGGCTTCCAGGTCTTGGCAGGATATGACCTGCACGCGGAGGTAGACCACTGGGGTCTCGCCGGGAGAGGGAGAAGACTCGGAGGAGTCTCTGCTGCTCCCGCGACTCAAGATAGGGATATGAAGTCGCATGGTACTCCTGGGCTTGGGCCTGTGTTTGGAGAGTCCGCCTGTGCGGTAGAGAATCTATTGCTGGATATAAGAGGGGTCGGAGGGTCCTACCAGTGGTGTTATTTTTGGCGAAGCTGCCCTTGAAGAAGCCTGATGTAGAAGTGGAAGTGCAGAACCGTGCCAGAAACGAGGCACAATATGTGCCAAAAGGCCGGAATCACCGGCTGTCGAGACCGGCCCGGGTGTCCATTTACACGGACTCCTTCCGCCGGACTCGTCGCTTTGGCCTTTCGCGCCAAGTCACCACACCGTCGCGTAGTTCACCACCGTACTACTAATCGTCGTATTTTACTCCCTCTCGGAGTCGTATATTGCCCTCACTCTAATGCCGCTCATCTTTCACGACTGTCCCTGTTAATATGCATCCTTGACGTCCTTTGGTTCACCGCTCAAAGGATACCACTCTTCTTTTCAATCCTCTATCAGGTACAAATCAATAGCACGACCGTTGGGGTACAGTCAGCGAGAGCA
This sequence comes from Lactarius akahatsu, assembly GCA_021524915.1. NCBI lineage: Eukaryota > Fungi > Basidiomycota > Agaricomycetes > Russulales > Russulaceae > Lactarius > Lactarius akahatsu. Next base: position 14,071 of record JAKELL010000573.1, on the reverse strand, counting down.
TGGTCAAATCATTCCGTGACTGGTGTCAGAACAAGGCCAAGTCCTTTCAGAAAGTATGACATCCAAGCTCAAGAACTCGGATAGACGCATTTTGATATACAGAACTCTCACCCGGACAGTCCACTGGCTCAACGAGGACCGCGAGTTGGAGAAACTTGTCCCCAGTCTGTGTGAATCCAAGGCCCTCGCCACGCGCGACAACCATTCGCGATGTTCTCGTGGCTTTACCCGGACCAACGAACCTTCAGGTGTCTCCCGTTGAGTACTATTCAGCTGGCACAGCGAACTTTCACAAGCAAGCTGCCGAAATCCGTTCAACGAATGAACTCGGGCTTGCTTGCACTCTATAACATTCCTAGCGCGATTCGCAGCCTACTCGCACCGTACGCCGCGAGGGGACACCATTTCCTGGAGTCCCTACCATTTCTGAACTCTCCAGAGTCGCTGGAGATCACCGACGAGTGGTGGGACACGCCCAATGATGACGTCGTACTATCGGTTCGGTGTGCGGCAGCAGTGGTCGCAGCATTCATGATCGCCCCCCAGCGCCGTGTGCTTGACTATTTCGTAACTCCCAACGTCGGTTTCATCTGGGACGACAACACCGGCAAGCATTCTCTCTAAGCGACTCCGAGTTGGCGCCGACGCGGACGGCGACGTCGCTCCTGAATTCCACCTCCGCAATGACAGCGCGCGACTGCAGGACCTCGTGCGCTTCCTCACGGGTGCTCCAAAGATACGCTAAGGTACATGAACACGCAGTAGTGGACTTCCGACAACGCGGACTCGATCCGCCGGGAGCGCCAGAAACTTTTCGATACGCGTCCTACGGCAGAGCACCCCCTGGCCGTGGCACGTTTAACCAGCAAGGGGACCGGGGTCGCCCGCGTTCGTGCATTCCCCGCAGCAAGACCCCATCACCCTCACTTTGGAGAGACTGGCGCGAGATCCCGTCGCGGATGCTGCTAAGTCGCAGCGCGAGGCATTCCGTGACGCATGGATGGAACTCGTGCATGTGGCGTTGGAACAGGCGCCAGACGACCGCGGGCACACACGCGGATGCTATCAGAGCCAGTCCTGGGGACTTTGTTCTGATAGATGCGCAAGCCGCAGACAGTTTCGAGAGGGTCAAGCGCGCTCCGGAAACTCGTGGTACAGAGCCTTCGGCCGCAGATAGACGACACGCCGACGCCGTACGGATATCCTCCACCGTCTGTAGTCCTTCGCTAGTAGGTCGTGTCGTCTATCCCGTCGATGAACATGTCCTGGCGCATGTTGGATCTGCCCAAAAGTCGTCGCCTCTGCCAACTGAAGCCATTCCCTCTATGCAATATTCAGTATCGTCATCCTTAGCAGGGCGTGCGCCTGCCCCTGGGGAGTTGGGCCATTCAAATTGGGCGGATGCACTTGTGTGACAGGTTCAAGTCCCCAGTTTTCCAACTGCACACGCATGGGTTGGTACGCAACCCTTTCTTTGTTTCCCTGTTTTACTTTCAACACATACATGCAACTCGCCTTACAGTAGGTACGTCTACGTGGTCCTCCACTTTCATACTCGCCGTTGCTTCGGTACAATGACGGCAGGCAACGACAATGACCATAGTGTGCGCATGGTGCGGCTCGCGGTGGGCGAGTGGGTTGCATGCACTGACGCACGAATTCGTCAAGACTGGCACAGAGGCAAAGCATAGCGAGAAAGAAGACACGAAGGTTGCACGAAGGTGTCTGTCTATCTAGCTCTCGGAATAAGGCCGCTCCGTGCATGTATCGTGACTTGAGTGCACGGGGCTACTATTGAACCTTGACGCAAGGTACGATGTCAAGGAAAGGGACAGAAAAGGCGGAGGGCGAAAGACTACGCGGTCGCGTTACGGATTGGTACACGCTCGCATCAAGTAGGACTCAGCTGAGACAGGGTTGCAGCAATGGACACGTGACTTGAACCCGACGACAGTACTAGTGACCGTATCGTGTTGAGACAAAGGGTTTGGTGAAACATGAACCGGACATCCCCCTAGAATCCCAGAATTTCCCACGGCCCGCGCGGAACGGTTGCTACAGACTGCACTAGCGATTACCCTATCATAGCCCTCATCATGAATCCACATGAATCCCGAACTCAATAAACTACCGAGCTCGCTACCGAGCAGAGAAGTGCCCCAAAGTACGACATCGGGAAATACACGCAACCAATGCGTCAGGGGTTCCTTCTGCGAACCAAGCTGCGAACACTAGGGATGCCGGTGTAAATTTGGCCTTGATGAAAAATTTTGGCCCGGATGTAAAAGTTGGCCCGGATGTAAAATTGGCCCAGGAACGTTTCTACTGTAACGACACTGCCGTACCTTTATGCTATGGTACCAGATCTCACGCCATGGCGACAAGTACACGACTAAACGCCCACCAACCCGGGCGCACATGACAGGGACGCCATACCCTAGTCATAGGGGAATTTATATGGAAGGGAAGGAAACACTAGTCATTGAGCATCGAAAACGTGTTATAAACCTACAAGTTGAAGCACTACCGTAGTACATGGGGTATTCTGCCCTCAGGCGCACAATAATGAAAAAAATAATATGGATCTGCACCTGTCAGCCCCAGGATGAAAGAGCGTTATATGAGGAGTATAGCACGAGAAAATAATCATGAGACCCAGAGAAAACAAGATTACGACACAACCAAGAACCGAAATACTAAGGAGTGTAAAGCGATGTGCTGCCCCACTTAAACTGGAATTGTCTCCACGCCGCTTGAAGGAAAACGAGGGCATGCGGCAAGGATCAGACATAGCCCTGTAAAGAACGTAACACTCAAACCAAGGACGACCAAGGGGGGGGGTGAATTAGCCGAGTGAAGTAGTCGGATATCCAGACCCCAAAGAAATAAGAAGACGGCAACGAGAAGCCACTCGCGCAGGATCCGGAAGACCGCCTCGACATTCCGGACCGATCCTTGTTGCATGGCGAACGCGATCACTATTTCAGGGCTACGTAACCCATAACGCGGTCGGTCCACGTCCGCGTATCGAGGAATCCACTGGCGCAGCAACGTCGAGAACACGACACAAGCAAGGCCAACGGTCAAGCTCGCAAGCCACAGCACGCACGTCAACATGACGGCACAAGTCACCAGCGGCTTGGAGAATGACGTCGCTGGAAGTGCGATGGCGGTAGTGGCGCCGCCGCTCGAGCCGCCGAAGAACTTCCGGACCTGCGTGAGATAGAAGGCCAGGATTTCGTGTGGGTTCGATCGACTGGTCATGTAACAGCGCGAAAAGAAAGTCGCGACGGTGATCAATAGCAGTGCGCTCTGTCGTTCTATAGTCAACGGAAATGATGGGGGGAGAGAAATTGGGGACCCACCAGGAGCGTAACTACGTTCGCGTGCCCACACCAATCCTCGACCCGATCACAACCTTCAGCTGATTCTCGCGCGTGTGCATCCGCTCTATTGGGTAGGTCGACTTCTGAGTCGGATGCTTGAGTGGGCATCCGAGTGGGCAGAAGTAGATTTTGAGAGTCGCTCTGCGAATCTGGCCACACTTGTGGGGAAGGTATGTGAGTATGGGAAGAGCATGTTGGGAGAGAGGTTGCTTACTATTAAAAGGCAACACTCTACGGGGCGACACGCCGTGGGGACCTGGTACAGCGTGATCCGAGGACATTGAGGAGATGGTGAAGTGCAAAATGGAGGATCCCATGATGTTATAAAGAGCGGACATGGGGATCCGATGAAGTTCGACGCTGCTAAGCGAGTCCATGTGGGGAAGATGGATTAACAATTTAACCGCCGATGTCAATGGGTCTGCAGTAAACTCGAAGACTTGTCTCGGTCTTCTGCTTTACGGTATTGACCGCTAGCTAACCAGATTCAGAGAAAAAGTCAGCAACCAAACCCCCGCCCGCAATAACATCGGTTTGTTACGTCTGAGAAGGACGATGTTGAAGAACATGTTGCATCTCATGACGCGGCGAGATCGCTTTTCCGCGTGACCCGGTGAAATAAGATTCGAGTAAAGCGATCATTCTCTGTTTATGTAATGTAGCGACGCGAAATTGGCAATTTGGGTCTTGATTTGGGTCTGTGATCGCCATCAGCTGACCAGATGCGGGGAGGTACTGGGAAAAACAAGGGGGTTTTCAAAAACATGGACATGTTGACGACCACAAGGAACGTATACAATATACAATGGGGTAAAATGGAGGATTCTTGAAAATGTTAGCAAGAATGATGCGCTGTTAGGGGGATTATAAACATGATTTGGTTTTTCCTGGTCATTCGGGTACTGTAACTTAGGTCCTGGCGGAATTCACTTACATCTTCGACTGCGCAACCCTACCTCCTTGGCTCTCTGTCTTTGATGTTAGACTCGGAGGGCTCGTATACTACTCATGACATATGAGTGTAATTCCGTACAGAGTAACTGACAGACACGGGTGCTCGACCCTTGACCAGAGTGCCGTGTGAAAAAATGGTGCTGTGGGCTCTGCCCAATCCTGTACGGTGTGATAGCATACAGTACGTTACTTGTAGTGCTGGCAAGACAACGAGACGCCCGACAATTCCCACCCTTCTGTGCCTTTGTATTCTATGATGCCAGTGAGTCATGGAAGATTACGGTAGAGTACTTGTTTCCGTGATGTCAAATTCACTGGTCAATCCCTTGTCACCTACCATCTTCTTCTCTAGACTCATGGTTCCTTACAATGTCCTCGAGCTCCCTCTTCCCTGTCGCTCATTGGCATGCCGACATTATCCATCTCGGCTTCTGCCGTCGTTATGCTTCGCACCTCATGCCGACATCACGGTCATAAGTTACCTCATAGACACCTAGTGGCCGTATCCTGCTTTCTAGAACTAATGAGAGAAGCCCGCTCTCGTGCCAACTGCCCAGGCCCACTCGCTATACGGGATGGCCTTCTTCCATTTGAGGTTTTAGTGTACCTGTCTTTCCAGTTTCCACTACCAAGTGCAAGACCGAGTGGGTCAAGTGAAAGACAAAACATACCACGGTTATACAAGATGCAGAACCTGAAAATACACGTTGACTTGAGAGAATTGAAGGTGATTCCGGAGATTGTTTCATGTTCAAGTTTCACGTAGCCCCAGAGCGCCCAATACCGCCCGCGTTCGGGAGGACTAGGAATAGTATAGTACAGAAGCACAAACTAGCGTTCATCTCGCGAACCCACAGCGATATAGACGCCAACTAAGACAATACGAGCAATGGGCCGAGCTGAGTGGATACGCACGTCTCGGCTGGCCCGGGCGATGCGGGACTGATACGGGTGAAGGAATGGCGGGCCGCGGGCGCTATCGTGTTATGCACGGGTTTGTCAATGGCAGGTGTAGACAGGATCGTGAAAGAATATGTGACATCTGTGTCCACCTTATAATTTACAGTACGAAGGCAGAATTTGGGTGTGCGCAGGATCAGAGAGTGAGGGATCCGACAGGTCCTCACTGGCGGCAGTCGAGAACTCCTACATCTGTTGTACCTTCCCACACTTCTCGAGGTCTTTTTGTTCTCATTGTTTGTTCTGACCTCGGCCTCAAGTAGCACCAGCTTCTTGTCCAAATTGGAAGTCTTTTCCATTATGTCGCAAAATCGGGGAACCGGTTACAATTATTAGAAAGACCCTTAAATGGTTCTAAGGTGTTTATAAACTCATTATAAACTCATTATAAACACCTTGTAACCATTTAAGTGCTATTTATAATAATTATATTGGCTTCCCGTTTTTGGGACATTCGTCTCTACTTGTGCATCACCTAGTGAGACTCCTGGGCAAAAGTGTACATAAGATAACCAAGGGAACCCTAAGACAAGTCCCTAGACTGGTGACGATTATCGTATACAGGTCACGAGCCTAACAAAAAAACGTGTGTTGCCGGTCTAGCCGGCCCGACGCTTCAAGTTACACATCATGCATCATGTGCGACTCATGTGCGGCTGTCCTCCAACGTGGGCAGAAGTGGATTGTGGGACTGCGAATCTGGCCACACTTGTGAGGAATGTGTGTGAGTATGGGAAAAGCACTTTTGGAGAGAGATAGGTTGCTTACTATTGAAAGGCAACACCCCACTCCATCTCCTGGTGCTGGTTGTCGTAAATATACCAAGAAATATACTACAGAGAGCGTTCTAGTACACCTGGTATCCTCGCGAACTCTGTCGGCCTAGAGCTCTATGGAGCGGAACAACCGTTACGCTGCGTTGGCTTCGACCCCCCCGTTTTTAACCTTACACGAGCCGCGCCCTCGATGTTTATAACCGCTCGCGAAGCCGCGGCCTTGGAAGCGGTCGCTGCTGAGGCCGCAGCCCGATCCCTCTACTCCCGCCCACTCCCCACCAACCAGGGAGTTTGAATTAACTCGACTCTCGTCCACGCAAACCTTCGAGGGTATGGTCCACATGCCAACCCCCCGGCGGAAGACGGCCTGAATAACTCGGCCTCTTCCTCCCCCTCGGTGGTTGAAATCGCCACTGTGGGTGCCAACCTCCTCGCCCAACTTCGCGCGCTCAACAACGACTCCTACCTTGCGTCCAACCCGCTGGACCACGCGGATGACTCTCATTACTTTGCGGTCCTTGACGGACTGTTGGGAGCTGAGGTTGAGGTCGCTAGGGATGTCCTCTTCCAGGTCACCCCTTCTCGCAACGCCTGATAAGACCCTGCGCGCGGCGTTTGAAGAAAGGGGAAAACGCCACCGTGACAGGAAGGTAACCCCTCCGTTTACTCCACACCCCAAGCGAGCCTTCTCGAAGCGCTACCTCCCTCGAGGAGTCACATGCCGCACCCCCTCGTGTGACTCGGACAGTGGGGGAAAAAGCCGGGACGCTACTTCAAGAATGGCTGACTACCGACGAGCGCACTCCCACCTACGCTTACCGCAGCCACTGCGACGAGACTACACCACCAAGTCACTGAACATGGCCGGAGCCTAAGACCGAGCCACCTGGGAACTGGCTTGTTGGCTCCACCATGCAACGCCCAAAGCCTGAGACATCTTAACCTACGGATATTTTAGAACGAAGAGCTACGATGACTCTTTTCAACTTCGATCCGACGTTGGGAAGGGCCCATGTGATTTAGCGACAGTTCTGTTACTACAGTATGTGCTTCCCATGGCTGTGGATAAGGTGCCAGTGGTTAGCCTACGGGCTCACCAGGTATTCCTTACCCCCTACGACGCGTACAAGGGCCTGATTCCGCCTTCGTGGTACAACGGCAAATTGAACAACGGCAGCCTCACCCGCGGAGAATCGCATGGCGGGATTGCCTCGTGTTTGGAGAACATCGGGTCTGGCACTGAGAGTCGGTTGACTCAGTTCCGTGCCGGAATCTAAGCGTGTTATGAGCACTCCCTAATGCGGGGCTTTCAATCTCACTTGTATTCTCCTTCTACGGCATCTCACTTGCGATTGTTCACATTGTCACGGTCTTTCTCGGGCCACGCCAAGAATTTTGAGAGCAGATGGGAAATGGGCAGCAGTTGAGTGTCAGCTTCTCAAGTTGCACGGCCTGCAGTGTGACTTACTATGAGAGGTGCTATGGAGAATTTTCTAAATGACCGCTCACCAAACATTGTCCTGGGGAATTGGGGATTACATGACTCAAAGATGAGTTTGTGATTCTGAGCCTTCAGAAAATGACCTCGTTGCTTCCCATGAACTGGTCACCGGTCGCCTGTCGCCGCGGTTTCAATTTAGCACTTATGCTTCGATTCCCCTAACACTGCCTCATTCGGCGCCATATTTTTTATCACGCCCCAGCAAGAATGAACTAATTAGGAAGCTCTCATACTCGAGGCCCCTGGCGAATTTTTTCAAATGACATTTGAGACACTCTTGGCTAGTCCCTCCTTTCCTCCTCTTACTCACTCCTTTGGTGGAAAATCCGCGGTTTGCGTTGTTTCGGTCCGGAATGGTCTCTCCTCATCGGTCCACACCCTATCATCTTCGCAATTCCCCCGATGGCTCCTGGCACGGAGGCGGGTTGCTCATTCGAACACGACATGTGTCAATGGCGTTCTTGCTTCTAGCTGCAGCCCTTGCCTCGATCGTACTTTTCTCCCAGCAACTTCCGGACGAAAAACATTCTCAAGCATCCGATCTCCAGACAACAGGCATACCTGATCTGCGAATCGATTCTCCTCCGGTTACTGTTACTGTCACTCGGACAGCTCCCCCTACAACCAAGACTGTCATTGTTGAGCCCCCAGTGCAACCGGTGGTCTTTGCACTCGTCATATTTTCGGAGCCATCGGCTAAGGAAGGTGCGATTCTCTTGAAAGTACTTCATTTTTTTCTCGACATCGTGGCCTCGCGTAACATAGCCTCTTCAGTCCACTATCATGTACACTTCACGGCCACTCCAATTCCACATTGTCTGCGACGAAGCTGCGCAGACGTATCTGGAGAGTCGATTCCGCCTTCTCACACACCCGCTTCATAGTATCTCCGTGCGATTTTACCGGCTGTCATTCCAGAGTATGCTAGATCGGATTTCAAGGGAAGGAGGAATCAACACGGATCACTCCGCTGGCACACGTATGCTTCCGTCCGGATGTTTTTCATCTAAACGTGCTGCTAACAAACTCGCCGATTCTAGCTGGCCTCATGAAGTTGTTCCTGCACGAAATATTACCAGATGACGTCGAAATGGCCATCTACGTAGACACCGACGCCTTCCTCCTGACAGACCCCGCACTTCTCTGGGAGGAGTTCTCCCAATGGGACTCCGGGGTGTCCATCTCGATGCCCAGCCATCCAGATCAGGACACTCCAGAGTGGCACCACGCATCGCGCATATGCTCGTGCACAATGCTACTCCATCTCGGAAGGCTCCGCGCGGCGAGGCTGATAGATTCTAGCATCTATCGCGCGGACCGCAGCGGGTTGTTCCCTCCTGCGCTTTCACCGCCCACCTTCGAGGCGCTATTCGGACCCCCGGGACCGAATGGTCAGTACATGCATGTCGCGCTTGGTGATCAAGGGTACTGGTGGGCCATCGTGAGCAACCGCAAGGACTTGTTCAGACCACTGAGATATGATTGGGAGGTGACGAGTTGCTTGTTGGACATGTACATGACGGGCCTCGGTCACGACGACACCCCAGAGGATGAAGAGAGTCGAGCGATGACCCACCTGCGGGGCACTCCCTACGAGGGACAGGTCGTCCTTCCGAAGCTAGTCCACTTGTGCGCAACCTATCGGTTCGGGTGCATTCGTGAGGACGAACTGATGTTGCTTTTTCCACAGCAATTGTCTGCACGATATCTACTACAACTGGGCCGGCTGGTCTAACCCAGAAGACAGCCTTACGAAACGCTGGAAAGCCGCCGTTGACTACCACGTCGGTTTCAAGTGGCTCTGGTTAAATCGCGGCTCTGCCAGTTCGGTGGATATCCAAGTCTTCATCGATCCGCTATTTGCGGACCAACGCTTTGAAGCAGAGCATCCACATGCACGTGATTGATCTCATCACTGTCATCCCGTTACTATCTCATGTAGACACCACATCTGGATACTTTGATACGTTATCCAGAACGTAACCACCGCTCTTCTCTTCTAGTACACAGGAAGTTTTCTTATTTAGGCTTATCATCTTCGACTTCGCTTCTCTTTGCTACAGTGGGCCATACTCGGAATTTGTAATCATGTACATACTACATTCTAGAGACCTGTCACTGTGTTCCCCATAGACAAGTGTAAAAAAATCTAGTGCTAGAAAATAATTACAAAGCAAGAACCAAGGGTACGGGTATGATGGTTACGGGTCAGGGCTACACTGGATGGGACATACACTTTTACCATGGACAAAATTTAGGAATATCCAATACCAAAAGGTATTTTTATCCACAATTTCTCATACATAAAATGTTGATAAGGTAACTAAATATTGTCAATGCAATTTCAAAGCACAATATGTGGACAATATAAATTTCCTTTTCCATAATATTGTCAGAATATTATAGAGGTTATACTATGTATCTTGTTGAAATATCTCATATGGTAATATCTTGATAAAATGTTTTTGCAGTTGAACCCTGTACCTTGCCTGGACCCTCTAAACTGAGCCACTGTTGCATTTTATAAAGATATTACCAAGTGAAATATTTTAACAAGATACATAATATTACCTCCATAATATTCTGACAATATTATGGAAAAGGAAAATTTATTGTCTACATATTGTGCTTTGAAATTGCATTGACAATATTTAGCTACCTTATCAACATTTTATATATGAAAAATTGTGGATAAAAAATACCTTTTGTTATTGGCTGTGCCTAAATTTTGTCAATGGTAAAAGTGTATTTTCCATCCAGTGCTAGCAATTCTGAACCCGTACCAACCCGTACCCATGCCATGGCTCATGGGTACCTACGGGTACATGCCTTTTCCTGCCATCCCATCTACTCGACCCACTCACTCCTTGAGTCCTTGTTGCCTCCATATTCTAATAGTTTCTGCCCATTGTAACAACTTTTGAGCACGCCATTCGACTTGGGCTGCAGACTGGCTGCACTTGCCCTTGTCCCTTTTTGGATCCACCCTCTTCCATCTCAAACATGCGACCCACCTGTTCCACAGGCTGCGCTGCGGCCAATATTTCTTGCTGTTTCATAGCTTGTTTCATAGCCCTATGGTCCACCCTCGTTCAGAGTCGTTTCTTGTCCCTTGTCTCAAGTGCACCATGCCGCAAGCCATGCTGCAAGACTGGCTACTCAAACTGTCCCTCATTATTGCCACTTTCTGTCTATCCTGTATTTGGTGCCAGTTGGTGTCTTGGTTTGTCACGGTGTTTTCGAGGCCAAGCTCGGGTGCGTGGGAAACTCTGACTAATGTCTAATGTCTACGACACGTGTGCCAGTGACGTAACTTATGCCAGTGAGCTGCTGCGGTCCAATCATTTCTGAGTCATTAAACATTGACCAGGACGTGAACGTACTCCTTATGCTCAGGCTGCGGTATAAAAATATGCCCTCTTGGGAGCTCCAATTTATTATGTTTCGCAGCCTCCTCTAGATCCAGACCGTCCTTCGCTAGACCGCTGCTGCGGGCAGCGCACACGCGCGACCGAGATTCACAAGACTTGATCCCGTTGACGCATTGCGAGTGCGCAGCTACCCTCCGCTATTGACATATCGACATCCTTGGGCCCCAGTTACTCCATGCGCACTCGTGCGACGTTCTTCCTGAGAAAGAGTGAACACCAACGGGGTACTAGCCCTCACGCCGGGCGCCTCCGCAGCCGCATTTGCGTCTTTTGGTACCAGAACACTGGGCCGCCAGGTTGCCCACCACTAGAGTCAGTGGTGCCTTTCTCTGCGCTGATGGACAGCCCTTCAGATGTCCGCAGCTGCAACTGCGTGCTTTTGCCTACTTAACCTGCCCTCTCAGAGCATTGCGTCTACCGGGACCTTGCCTCTTAACCCTTTCCTACCCATTCATTGTTCCATATTTCTTTTTAAATGCCTCCGAAAGTAGCCCCCCCTGAAGCTGGTCGCGGTGGTGGCGACCGTGGCGACCGTGGCGGCGGTCGTGGTAGTGGCCGTGGTGGTGGCGACCGTGGCGGCGGTCGTGGTGGTGGCCGTGGTGGTGGCGACCGTGGCGGCGGTCGTGGTGGTGGCCGTGGTGGTGGCCGTGGTGGTGGCCGTGGCGGTGGCCGTGGCGGAGACAGAGGTGACTTCCGCGGCGGCAGTGGCGACCGTGGCGGTGGCGGTGGTCGTGGTCGTGGTGAGCGCGGTGGCGGCCGTGGAGGCGGGGGAGGTGGCTTTGGCAATCGAGGCCGCGGCGGTGTTCTTCCCGCTGGCGGGCCGTCACTGTCAGTCGGCCATGCGGGTCCTCCGCCTCTTCCCGCCGCACAAGTTGAGGCCATCGGCGCCAGGCGCCCCGGGTATGGTAACGCGGGGGACCCCATAAGGCTCTATAGCAACCATGTTGCTGTTGAGCTTGCTCAGGGGATGATATACCATTACGATGGCACGTCCAACTTATCTTCCATCCTCGAGAGTTTTTCATTGACACTGCCACGCCCTCCGTCGCGATTTAGTTGGTGAGTTTGCTTCTTAACTTGAATCTCGCAACCACTTAACGCGGTCCAGTCATTCTTCCTGAAAGGGACCGCCCCATTGAATGGAACCACCAAATTATCCACGCCCTCCAAACCCAAGTCGAGGGTCGCCTCTCCACACGGCCTGGAGTGTTTGATGGAAGAAAGAACCTCTACACCACGTTCGACCTTGAATTTGCGTCTGGTGCACAGGAGGCAAGAGTTTGAGCTCGTCACTGTTGCTGGTCCTTTAGCTCATTTATATCCTTCGTTTTTTAGTATGTGGTACCCGTGGGTCCGAACCCCCCATCCCCCGAGGAGAGAGGCCCTGTGCGTCCGGACCCGACATACAGGGTTCGCTTGACCCATGTCGCATCCATAAACCCCGAGTACGGCGCTACGATGTAATTTTTTCCACCGAATGAAATGTTGATCAGTCGATTTTAGGATCTTGAACCGCCATGTGGAAGGCGAACAGAGCCAGGATAATTCTGTTTCAACCACCTTGATGGTAGGTTCATTGACCTTCCTTTTTTCTTTGAGTCGCACACTCATTAAATGGCGATTCTGCATAGGCACTGAACGTCGCCGTTCGCATGGCACCAAACCAAAGATACCCCCATAATGCCCGTTCCTTTTTCACAGACGTAATAAAAAGAGATATAGGAGGGGGCATTGTCCTCTGGCGGGGCTATTTCCAATCCGTGCGACCCGCCATTGGCCGCATTATAATCAACATTGACACGGCGACTGGGGTCATGTATAAGCCTGGAAGGCTGATCGACTTGGCGCTCGATTTTCTTGGACAACGTGGACAACCCAACGCTCTCGCCCCTCGGCATCGCTTTCCCGAGCGCGAGCGTATGAAGCTTCAACATTTCCTTTCGGGTATAAAGATCACAACCCCGCACAGTCCCCACCATCGGGGAAGAACTCGCCTCGTCAAGAAACTGACCCGGCAGAGTGCCCGGGAAGAGTCGTTTGAATTGGAGGGAGGTGAAACTATGACAATCGCAGAGTTCTTTCGTGTCCGACACAATATTTCACTTGTGTACCCCGATGTGATATGCGTAGAGGTTTGTGCTTTGTCCCCGCTTTCAGAGTACGTTGACTCAGCATCCTCCAGCTCTCGACTCGGGCGAAAATTCCGCTAGAGCTGTGTGTGGTCCCCCCCGGGCAAATCATACGCAAACAAATGTCCCCAGACCAGGTCAACTCCATACTTAAATTTTCGACCATGCTTCCTCGCGAACGCTATGACAACATCCGCGAGGGCTTAAGCGTGCGTCTTGGCACTGCGACGTCTATGTGTTCGTTAACAGTCCGCCACTAGGTGCTGGAATATGGACAATCAGAATACGTCCGCCAATTTGGCATGACCGTTTCGAACGACCTCATGAATTTCGGTGCTCGCGTCCTCAAGCCGCTGAGACTAAAGTATAATCCCGCCTCCAAGCAACCCGATGCCGTACGTCCTTAATTCCCTATTTGGTGCCGAAATGGTCTTATTATCTCCTTGTCCAGAAAATACGCGACGGGAAGTGGAATTTGTGAGTTTATCCTGTTGATAGCCGCCACTTGGTGGTTAATGACGCCCTATTCTTCTCCTAAAAGGATCGACAAGCTTCTGTACAAGCCTGTATCCATTGGCACACTGGATAGTGGTGATCTATGAGAGGCCGACGACATATCAACGACCGAGTAGTCGATAAATGATAGCAGACTTAGTGCAGGGCTGTGAAACTGTTGGTATGAGCCACTTCAGTGCGACTTTGATCTCTCCACAATCGGGCTGACTCAGAGGCGCCGTAGGAATATCAATCGCCCGTCGTCCAGCACTCGTGAGATTTGAGTCGGGCCAGGGAATCATTGGTCGGGTTTGTCATCTCTTTACTGGCTTCCTCCCAACGAGATTCCCTAATTGTCACTACACCGGTAGCAACTCCGCGAAGCCTGCGAGGAGTGTCAGAGAACTACCAACAGTTTACCCGCGCTCATAGTCGTTGT
>JAKELL010000572.1:0-23843 GCA_021524915.1 Lactarius akahatsu | reverse complement strand
ACACGGGGTCAGGCAAACAGGAACATATCGTACAGTAATGCGGAAATCGTAACAGGTATGTCTGCTTTAGGCAGCTATTGTTCCTGCCCTCCAATGGCATTTCTCCCTCTGGCGCACAGACACCTGTATTGTGTTTGGACCACCTGTGCGCACGGACCATTCTTAGCCAAGCGTCCTGTATATAAGGACTGCTGTTTTCGCCTCTACACTCAGAGTTTACTTCCCCTCTGAAGTGTAAGTCCTTTACTATTACTTCTCCCTATTTACCTTTACTCATGAGACGTTCCATTAAGTAACTTGTCTCTACTAGGTATGCAGTTGTAATAGAGTTTACTTCCCCTCTGAAGTTAACTTGTCTCTACTAGCTCCTCGCTATTAACCCTCCGCTCGTTAGTTCTGCGCTTCAACATCGATGTGCTTTGTGCGGGTGGTACTGGTGGTCGCGGGCGAGCGCGATGGGGACTGATTGTCACACAGCATCGTCGTCGCGTCCTTGAAGGGGCCGAACACCTCGGAGAGGAGGCTGCGCATCCAGAGCACGTCCTTCAATCCGTGCGTCGCCGCGACGTACTCGCTCTCGGTGGTGGACAGGGAGACAATCTCCTGCTGCTTTGAGGACCACGAACGGCACCGCCGTCGATGAGGAACGTGTATCGGAGATGGCGCGGCGGTCTTCTGCCATGCTGCCATCTGCGTCGGTATACCCCGTGAGGGCACGTCGTGTCTCACCGTACGAAAGCCACAGGTCATGGGTGCCCCAGATAGCGAAAGATTCGCTTTACGGCTTCCCAATGCGTGGGCCCTGGGTTCGTTGAGAAGCATCCACAGTGGACACGGCGAATGAGATGTCGGGGCACGTGGCGAGTGCAGCCCAGTTGAGGGCGCCGACAGCCTCGCGATAGGGGATCGCACATGACCGCGAATTCCGCCGCATTCGCAGGGGCCTGCTCAGACGTGAGTCTGGCTTGCACGTCCTTCGGCGTAGTAAGGGGCTTGAGGTCGGTGAGGTGGAAACGATTGAGAATGGCATCGATATACGCCCGCTGGGAAAGGTGGATGGTGCCAGCCACGCGGTTGCGCTTCACCTCGATGCCAAGCCATCCAGTGAAGCTCGCCCAAGTCGGTGACTTCAACGTGCTCGGCGAGGCCGCGTTTGAAGTCCTCGACGAGGGGGTTGACCACTCACGGCGATGGTGCAGTTGTCGACATGCACGGCGATGACGATGGCCTTGCACGTCTTGGTGTTGGTTTTGTGGTAGACGGCCTGGTCGACGGAGCACTGGGTGAACCCGAGAGTGGTGAGGATGTGGGTGAAGGTCTGGTACCAGCAGCGCCCGGCCTGCTTCAAGCCTACAAGGCCTTCTGCAGTCGCAGGACTTGCGTCCCTGAGGCCGGTGCCGCGTACCGGGAGGCTGTCGCATAAACAACACCTCGTCGTCGCGTAGGATGCCGTTGAGGTATGCACCCTTGATGTCAACTTGGTGGAGGTCGAGGTCGAGGCGGGTTGGCCATCGCGATGATCGCGCGTGAGGACGCGAGCTTTGCGACGGGGGCGAATGTGTCGTCGTAGTCCACACCATCGATTTGCGAGAACCCCTGGGCGATGAGGCGGGCCTTGTAACGGGCGATGTTCCCCGCGGCGTCCTTCTTCGCCTTGAAGGACCCACTTCGAGCTGATGACATTGGCTCCGGGTGGGGGCTCCTCCAGCACCAGGTGCCAGCTGCATTGAGCGTGGCAAGCTCCTCCTCAATGGCCTTCTCCCAGAGAAGCCAGTCTGGGCATCGCTTTGCCTCGGCCAGTGTTCGCGGCTCTAGGGCCTCCGCCTCTGCGGTCTCGGCGGCGAGGACATGCTCGAGCCAGCCTGAGTCCTTGAGTGCGTCGAGCGCGGTGTCAACGGCCCACACTCCCCCTGTCTCCTCGGGGTCTCCATCGAATCCGCCCGGGAGCTGAAGTCTGGCGGATATGATAGGGTTGGAGCGGCGGGCTGACGACACGCCTACACCCTCCAGCAGGTGGCGGAGCGTGCACAACGGCTTGCGAGTTTGAGTTGGCCAAGGCGTTCGCCCAAGGGTCAGTGTCATGGTACGCGGGAAAGGACTCTTACTATACGGATATGACCCCTTAGTAAGTAGTAGTGTGTCATGGACTTAAACGCATCAGTCAGCCGTAGTATCACATGTTAGATACTATGACTCATTCCTAGTAGTAGCCGTAGTAGGGTTCGAGCTACTTACGCTACTAGTCGTCTCAACTCCAAGAGGAGCTTTAAAGCATCCTCTCTCATGTATAAATAGTGGCTCGAATAAGACCAAGATAAGCCATCTTGGTCTTCAATCACCACTTTCTACTCGTCTCTTCACGTGTGATTCGCTTGCCTCTTCGCGCAAGTCGTCTTACCAGTCCGGATTACCTAGTGGCACGACCCTGCCCTAGTGTACACTCAGATCACGTGCCCAAGAGCGCCATGTATCCCGTGATCAAGTCAGTTGACTCTCGCAGAAATTTCGCTAAGTCATAACGCCCTTTCGCAGTCCAAGTCGGACTAACGCCAGTGGTGGCGTTTACATTAAGACCAGATCTACCATCGTGGCGTTACAACTCGAGACCAGTGGAGAAATTTTCAAAACTTACTCCCCTCGAAGAAGGGGAGGACCGCACGTCCCAGTACAATTTCTAGGAGCAGCTAGGTGGAGAAGAATACAGATGGGAAACAGGATACTTCGTAGACTTCGCATCGGGCCCAACCCGAGTACCGCCCCGTGGAGTTCAACTTTGACCATCTGTGTTGGGTTGAAATTACTTGGAACCCCATAGATAACCGGCTACGACGCAGTACGACCCGCAGGAAGAAACTACAACTGCGACATCGACTCAAGGAACCTACCCACACGCGCAGAGTGGGGACGCATAGGACGGACAACCAGAAGAGAACCAGCACTCTGAACCCAGAACCCCCGCACCATCGGAAACCAGCGGAGACGACAAAGAAACAAACGACGAAGAATCAGAAGTAGGGGACATACTACAAACAGCTGCAGTCCCTACGTATAAACGAACCAGAAAACATCGAAGTACACCCCCCCCGCAGAAATGGCCACCACAACAATCACGAAGTTGACACAGCAACTCGAAGAGGCCGAAGAATTACCGAAGAAGCCTAAGGCCTACCTGCGCCCCATCAACCCAACAATCCGGACACCGCATGACGGCCGATGACGCCGCCATATTCAGAGCAGTAGAGACCGGATGACCCAACCCACACCGGGAGCAGGCGGACCAGCGCCACCAAGAAGACCCAGGGGAAGCTTCGGTCAAGGACCGCCAGGAGGCGGAAGACCACCACACGGGGGTAGGCAACCCCAATTCGGAGGAGGAGGTGGAGGAGATCCCTTCAGAGGGAGGACCACCACCGCCGCCACCACCAGCTGCAGGGCCCGCTCCGGGAGCACCACACAGAGCAGACAAACTCGTAGGAGAACCCCAAGCATATTCGATGGAAACCGAGATGAGTACGAGTCGTTCCTCACGCAATGGCACATTTACTGGGGGCAAAACTCAGAAGCACCAATCATGACCAACGTCTATCGACGATGCCTATTGTTTCTAGGATTCGTCAAAGGACCACGAGTGTCTAATTGGACGCTCGGATTCCTCCAGTGGCTCAACAACGAACTGCACCACGGGCGCAACAGATACGACCCATTCCTATGGGATACATTAACGGCGGGATTTTCTGACCGCTTCTCGAACGTCTAGAACAGGAGCAAGCGCAAGCCACCCTAGCAAAAGGGTTCAAAATGATTGGGGACGATATTGATTCGTACGTCACCAACTTCGAACAACTAGCACGGAAAGCTGACTATCGCCTCAACGACCGCCAAACGTTGGACCGATTCATGGCGGGCCTTCCGAGAGCCCTTTTTACAAAAATATACGAGTTGGACGACCCTCAAACCTTCAACGAATGGAAGGAAGCAGCGCTGAGACGACAAAAACAATACATCCATTTACGCGCTCGCCTAGGACTCAACACAACGCCCTGCAGTGCACCACCACCGCGACCACAGCAAAACCGGGGATACACCCGCAGTGGGCGCCACCCAGGTTCCCACCACCGCGTCATGATCCAAATGCCATGGACACATCGGCAGACAGAACCCGCGCACGCCTTGCGGAAGTAGGAGACCCAAACCGAGGCAGCTACCAGAAACCGCCATTCCAGCCGAGAGGAGGACCAGGACAAAATCGAGGAAACGGACCACGTCGAGATATGAGGGAAGTCATCTGTTACAATTGCAACAATCCCGGCCACTTCTCACGAGAATGTACACGCCCCAGAAAACCAAGGCAATCCTTCCCACCACGCGCAAGCATGAGTCGAAGCATGGACACCAACTACTACAGTCAAGAAACGACAACAATACGTCGCGCAGAAGCTACGCCAGAAGAGCAAGCCAAAGGGTGGATGGAGACGCTTAGAGGGGCTAGCGACGAGGTAAAAGACCTCGTATTCAAAGATCTCTGGACCCAAGAGGGTTTTCAGGACACCTAAACCCATCGGCCTGGGTGAGGGCAGTTAATTGTAACTCTGTAATCATGACTCGCTACCGTTCGCTCAGAATCCCAGTCTCGATTCGCACCAGTTACTCCATGGCCAACATAAGAGGGCTCGTAGACTCCGGAGCCACCGACAACTTCATAAGACCCGCGTTTGCTAAACGCATGGGCCTCGGGCTACAAACCCTTGAGAAACCCAAAAAGATCTGGAACATAGACAACACGGAAAACAAAGCTGGGTCTATTACACACTTCATCGATCTGGACATCCAAACCAATAACATCTCTAAGACTATGAGGTTCCTCGTCACCGACATAGGAAACGAAGATCTCGTCCTCGGATATCCCTGGCTAGCAACCTATGAACCAACTATCAGCTGGGCGCACGCCACCATTCACGAAGGGGCCCTTCCAGTAGTGCTTCGATCAATCAACCCCACAGAAGCACAAACCACCATTGCCAGTGCAATGACCCAAGACGAAGCCAAAGATATTGTCCAAGAACTCGAAGAGGAATGTTGCGCAGCAATGCACGCAGTGTACAGGTAGACCCTTACCTGAATAGAGAGCTTAGACGAGGCTTAGAGTGAAGCAGAGGAAGCTCAGAGTGGGGTGGAGAGAGATGTGTATAGGTACTCGCTCCTATAGTAGGATTTATATACTCTATGGTCCACCCATGTCCGTTTGGGGAAAAGTGATGAGTAGAGGCGTCCACAATATCGCGTTTTCAGTGTCGCCTAATGTCTAATCACCGGTGGACTCGGAATAATCCCTTAAGGGGATTCTGTACGTATACCGTATGACTAAATACTCCGAATTACGTGTATAGCATAACTAATCGTACTGTCATTCCTACGTAATGAGCCTTATAGTAGGTATTACGGCTCAACACTCCCCCTTGCTAAGTGCAGCTACTAAGCGCTCTAAGCAAGTGTGTAAGGCGAATTAATATTCTAGCCATGATTAGAAGGGAGTCTATCTCGGAACCATGAGAGCGGTTTCGAGACCGAGTTCTCTTCACCATCCCATTTCAGCTTTTGAACTATTACAGTTCATTGGGCTGATTTTTTGGTATAATGAGTGGAAATGTTGTGATTCTCTGGTTGAGAAGAATCTATGTATGCGGAAGACAATGTCTTCAAGCGTCGCTCGATATACCTTCCATAGTATTAATGGAATTTTCAGGCTTGTCTCAAGGCCAAGTTTGTTGCCTTGTGACTTAGTTGGACGAGTAAAACTCAAGTCCTAACTGACTTCTGAATTTTTTGAACTTAATACGCCCTAGGTTCTTGGTAAACATATCTGCGGGATTCTCTGAACCATCTATAAAGAATAGTTCTATTTTCTTGTCCCTCACTACTTCTCTTATGTAGTGATAGCATATATCAATATGTTTAATACGCTTCTCTTGGACAGGGTTTGAGGCCATAAAGATGGACCCCTGATTATCACCGCAGAGTGGTATTGGGCTTAGTTTGATGCCAAGCTCAGTAAAGAGTGACTTTATCCAAACTAATTGTCTGCTAGTATCTGACAGCGACATATATTCAGCTTCAGTGGAAGATAATGCAACTGTCTTTTGCGCTCTAGAGTTCCAACTGAATATCCCATTAGCCAGTTTAACCATATAACCTGTGGTAGATCGCCTATTATCTGGGTTTGAAGCCCAGTCAGAGTCTGCATAGGCAATTAAGCCTCCATTTGATCTTCCATCATACACCAAAGAGTATGAAGAAGTCCCGAGCAAATAGCAACAGATATAGAGTGCTCTGTTTAAATGGTCCTCTGAGGGGTTTGCAGCGAATTGTGATAGTTTAACAACTGCATAGGCGATGTCAGGGCGAGTCCCAAGCATTATGTATAGGAGTGAACCTATAACTTGCTGGTATTTGCTCCTGACGCTTGGGTTGACTGGTGAATTATTAGGTACAGGTTGGTACCCTTCAGGAAGTGGAGTCGCAGTTGCTTTCGCATCTGCGAGTCCAAAGCGTTGCAGCACCTTTTCTAAGTAAGCGGTTTGATCTAAAAAGATCTTTCCATGTTTCCGCTGAATGCGCATACGCAAGAATTCCTTTGCATCACCTAAGTCACGACATTCCCAAGCCTTCATGAACCTATTCTTAAGTTCGTTTAAAAGGGCTTTGTCCGATCCCATAAAGATCACATCATCAACATAGACAATGATCACTACAAGGGCGCCACTCTTTCCTCTATGGGTAAAGAGTCCTGAGTCAGATAATAGCCTTTTGCAGCCCATCGCAGCCATGGACTTATCCAGCGCTTTCCACCATGCTAGAGCAGCTTGTTTAAGTCCATAAATGGCACGTTTTAGTCGCAATACTTTATTTTCATGCCCTTTGGCTTTGAAGCCCTCAGGTTGTTCCATGTATAGCTCTTCATCGAGCTCTCCATATAGGAAGGCAGTTTTAACATCTAGTCCAGTGATGTGCCAATCCTCTAGCGCTGCAAGCGCGAGCATCATCCGGACAGTCTCAAAGCGCACTACTGGTGAGAATATTTCATCATAGTCAACGCCTTCAACCTGAGAAAAGCCTTTGGCAACAAGCCGGGCTTTCTTGCGACCATCAGTCTTTTGATCAAAGACCCATCTATTTTTTATTATTTTCCTCCCTTTAGGGGGTTCCACAAGCTCAAAGACATTACGTCTGCGAAGTGCCTCTAGTTCCTCGCGACAAGCAGTCTTCCATTCCTTTTGTTGTGCTGCAGGCATTCGTATTATGTCTTTATAGGTCCACTCCCGTATATTAGAAGTGTCCAGTGGTTCCAGATCATTAGATGGAACTGCCTTGGCAAGCAGATGATCTAGGAATTTTACTCCCCCTTCCTGAGCAAGGCGTGACAATAAATCATCTACTTCATCCTCTGAGGGTTCTGGCGGAGCTTCACTCTCAGCAGGTGGAGGGTCAGGGTTTGTCTCAGGAAATCCTCCTGGAATCTGCCTTTGCCCTGGCGTACTATCAGCTCTGGAGCGACCAGGCTGTCTTCCAACCATTTCTTTCCACTTGCTACTCCATTCAACGTCTTTAGTAATGTTTGTGGGGTGCCTGTCTTCCCCATAGACGTTGCCAGGACGAGTAGGTACTTTCCTCAAGCGCGCAGACCGTCGTGGTAGTGCTGGTTCTGGCGCAGGAGGCGGAGGCTGTTGCGCTTCTGGTTCCTCTGGTTCCACAGATCCGCCGTCGCGGTCTGGCGCATCCTCCCTATTTTGCCTCTGTTTAGGGGGACGATGAGTAGGCATATCATCGTCAAAACCACTTGGAATGGGCTGTGTAGGTGATGGTTCATCCTCCATAGGAGGTTGATTCTCTACTGGCTCATTTATGCGGGTTGTACCCCGCACCCTTTGTGTTTCGCACTTAGGGTATACGGTCTCATCAAATAATGCAGTAGTGCTGGTGAACACTGTGTTGTTTTTGATCCGCATGAATTTATATGCTTTTATACCCTCAGTGTGACCAATATAGATCATTTGTTCGCTTTTGGGGTCAAGTTTGTTCGATCTGCGATCTTCTGGTATGTGCACATATGCGCCACATCCAAACACTCGTAAGTGTGAAAGATTAGGTGCTTCACCATGCAAGCTCATATAGGGTGTCTGCCAATTAAGGCGACTTATTGGAGTCCTATTATAGCAATGTACTGCATGTAGGACCGCAAATTCCCACCAGGATTGAGGGAGACAGGCTTCAAGGCGCATAGCCTGAGCCTTATCCATACAAGTACGCATAAAGCGTTCAGCACGACCATTTTGTTGGGGAGTATGCGGTGCACTTTGTAGGATAGTAATGCCCATATCTTTTAGTACCTTAGTAAACTCGTCAGACTTGTATTCTCCTCCTGCGTCAGACATCCACTGTTTAATGGTGGCGTTATGCTGATTTTTGACCATGGCAACAAACTGCCTTAACGCATTGATGGCCTGTGCTTTGGTGCGTAATAGCACGACCCACGCATAGGAGGAAAAGTCGTCAAAGAAACTAATGAAGTATTTATATTTGTGGTATGAGTCAACTGGGAAGCTCTTAAGATCGGAATGAATCTTTTCAAAAGGCTTCTTAGCACGCGTCTCAGAGGGTTTATGCGTTGAAGCAGGCATTTTCCCTTGAGCGCAACCAGGACATATGGGTGTCTCAGAAGGATATTTAAGGTCCTTAGGGAATCCCTTAGTGTGATCCTTGGCACGACGTAGTACTTCCTTCGAAGGGTGTCCTAGACGTCTATGCCAAATGTCGTAGTCAGCAGTATAGATTGTACTATGGGCTTCATGTACATTTTTTACTTGCGTGACTTCGGCATCAAGCCAGTAAAGTGTCTGACCATCTGCTAGGGGTTTTGTTTGTAATATGGGCGTCGTACTGCCCTTATAGAATAGAGATATATGCTGCGAATCCCCATGAACGCGCAATCCCTGTTGAAGAAACTCCCCCATGGACAATAGCTTAGTTGTCATCTGTGGTATATGAAAGACAGGATATATGCGTGTAATACGCTCTGTTTTAACGCCATTGTGTTCCACAGAATGCTTTAATAAGACTGAGCCTTTGCCTTGTATATAAAGAGCATGGGCTGCCGTCTTTACCATAGGCTTTTGTGAAAGGGGGGTATAACTTATAAAGTCCAGTTTATTGTTTGTAAAGTGTGCCGACGCACCAGAGTCAAGTAACCAAGTAGGTTCTCGCTCTGTTTGACTTTTCTTTCCCTTACATTTCGAGCATAAAGCGAAATCAAGACCATGAGCGCATAGATTAGCGCTATTTACGAATTTATTTACAAGTGCACTGTAACTACTATTTCTAGAAGCGCCAGTCGGCACCATCTCCAGTAGCACTGTAGGGTGGTCAGATTCGCTTATTTGGGGAGGGAAAGTTACTAACCCATCCTCATAGGGAGTAAAGTCATCTTGTCCAACTGTATCAGCGAAGTCGTTGTAGACGTTGTCATCATCGTCCACTTCGCTTCCCCAATCCAGAGAAATATCTGGGGAGGGGGCACGTACTGCCGCCTTCTTATGAAAGCCTTCCCACATTTTGGTTATTTCAACCGCAGTAGGACTATCTGGGCATTCTTCGATAGGCTCAACCGTGCGAATGGGCTCCTTGCCCTTGTCTTTACGTGCCTCTTGTTCAGCAGGCAAGACTAAAGGGGTCAAGGTCAGTTTAGGAGTATCTGGAGGCGAATTAATGGGCGCACTGCAGCCTGTAGGGAGGTCCTCATCCTCATCTGACATTTCCCAGTCCTCTGTGAAGGTGTTCGGGTTCTTGGTCCACGGGGAATCCGCGACCATCTGCCCAAGACGTTGCTCAAGCGTCTTTACTGTCTGTACTGTACCAGGAGTTTCTAAGGCCTGGGTGACGTCCAGAGCCTTATTGAAGGTCTTATAGTGTCCTGGGACGCGCTTCTTCGCAGGAGGAGCAGAGGAAATGCGCTGCTCGAGCCCAGAAGGCGAGATATGCGCAATGGTCGTAGAGGTTGGCGCTGGGAGCGCCGCAACATCGGCAATGTGCGTATGCCCTTGCGTATGTTGCTTCTTGAACTTCTTGCCAGCGCGTTTACTACGCTGGCGATGGTTCCCTCCCTGCTGCTGGGGCTGCTGCTGCTGCTGATTACCGCGCTTGTTGTTCTGCTGGCCCGAAGAGCCTTGCTGCTGCTGCTGCTGGAAGTCAGGGTCGTTACGCTTGCGCTTGACCGCCGACAACTTGTTGGCCGATTCCTTGTTAGAGGACTGGCCTTTTGTACGCTCGATTTCCCACTGATTGACCGCCACAGTACGGATGTCGGTTAACGTAAGGTGCTTCGCCGTGGTACCCGACATTAGAATAGGGACAAGGGATGACTCCCATTTGGCAGGTAGCTTCGAAAGAAGCATCATGGCCTGAAGGCCATCAGGTACTTTGGCAGAATTGGCGGAAAGGTGGTCGTAAATGGTGGCAAGCTCATCTATCTGGGGGCCAGGATGCTTGGCGTAGTCCAGACGGAACGTCATGGCATGCTTGAAGTCCTGGTAGACGTTAGCAGCACTAACGCCCCCATACTGGGACTTGAGATGTCCCCAAACATCACCAGCAGTCGCAAATTTTTCAACCTGGCGTTGAATAGCCGGTGAAAGGCGCAAAACAATGGAGCCTAGGGCACGATCATCATCAGTAGACCATGCATTGTAGGCTTCAACCTCCGCAGGGGTCGGGGCGTCTTTATCCTTAACAGAAGGAATAGCCCGTCTTCCGTTAATCATATCCCAAAGTGCAGAAGACTTAAGGAAAGCCTCCATTTGCCTAGCCCAAATCGAGTAGTTGTTACCGTCAAGGACGGGGACAAGAGTAGTGAGAGTCGACATTTGTAAAAGGGTTTCTGAATAGAGAGTAGTCAGCACCGTATGCGACTAATAACAGAAAAATAAACCGGCATAGTCTCCCCTTATAAGGAGACTAATGTCTGCCATTAAAGGCGACATACTATCATAGTCTCCCCATAGTGGAGGAGACTAGTGTCAGCCAATGAAGGCGACAACCCCACTGCAGGTACTAAAGGTAACCCGCCGTCGTTGCAGCCAATGAAGGCGCAAAGCGACTTATGGCAGGGCCCATAACCTGTTGCGCAGCAATGCACGCAGTGTACAGGTAGACCCTTACCTGAATAGAGAGCTTAGACGAGGCTTAGAGTGAAGCAGAGGAAGCTCAGAGTGGGGTGGAGAGAGATGTGTATAGGTACTCGCTCCTATAGTAGGATTTATATACTCTATGGTCCACCCATGTCCGTTTGGGGAAAAGTGATGAGTAGAGGCGTCCACAATATCGCGTTTTCAGTGTCGCCTAATGTCTAATCACCGGTGGACTCGGAATAATCCCTTAAGGGGATTCTGTACGTATACCGTATGACTAAATACTCCGAATTACGTGTATAGCATAACTAATCGTACTGTCATTCCTACGTAATGAGCCTTATAGTAGGTATTACGGCTCAACAAGGAATGCCAGATACGTACCACAGCCACTGAACTAGCCATTGCAGCTAATCAAAACACCGTCATGGAAGCCCTCCCAGAACCATATCAGCGCTTTGCAAAGATCTTCAGCGAAGAAGCATCCCACCGATTTCCACCATCACGACCTTGGGACCATGCAATTGACTTCAAACCGGGTACACCCCCCAGTATCGACTGCAAAGTCTACCCAATGTCACAGGACGAAGACAGACAACTACGCGAATGGCTAGACGAACAGCTCAAGCTAGGCTACATCTGACCCTCAAAGTCACCCTACGCCTCGTCATTCTTCTTTATCAAGAAAAAGGACGGAAAGCTGAGACCAGTACAAGACTACCGGCGAATCAACGCCTGCACGGTGCGCAACCAATACCCACTACCTCTCATGTCAGAACTCATCAACGACCTCAGAGACGGACACATATTCACTAAACTTGACATCCACTGGGGATACAACAACGTACGGATCAAGGTAGGCGATGAACACAAGGCCGCATTCAAAACGAAATACGGATTATTCGAACCCCTTGTCATGTACTTCGGACTCACGAATTCACCAGCGACGTTCCAGAACATGATGAACGACATTTTGGGCGACACAATTCGCGTTTTCGCAGCAATGGGTACAATCATCCGCGTCTACATGGACGACATCGGTATCACGACACTCGAACACGCAGGACTTCAGGCACACATAGATGCAGTATGCGCAGTACTCCAAGTCGCAATGGACCACGACCTCTACTTTAAACCGTCCAAATGCACCTTCCACCAACCGCGAATGGATTACCTGGGGGTAATCCTTGAAAAGGGGGTAACTCGCATGGACCCCGTAAAAATTGCGGGCATACGCGACTGGCCCACACCAACAAAGGTACGCGACGTACGCTCCTTTCTGGGCTTCTGCAATTTTTACCGCCTCTTCATTCGCGGTTTCGCCACATACGCACGAGGTCTCAACAAACTTACACGCAAAGACGCGGAATGGATATGGGGCAAAGACGAAGAAACCGCCTTCCAAAACCTCAAACGCCTAGTCACCAGTGAACCGGTACTTGCACATCCCACACTGACAGACCAATTCGAACTCGAAGTAGACGCATCCGGATACGCAGTGGGCGCAGTGCTTCTACAAAAGAAACAAGATGGGAAACGACACCCCATCGGATACTTCTCGGCCACCCTGAATGAAGCTGAGCGCAACTACGACATCTATGACTTAGAACTTCTAGCCATCGTCAAAGCACTGCAACACTGGAGACCATTCCTGGCAGGATCCCCACACAAAATTAAAATCTTCTCAGACCACCTAAACCTCACGCACTGGAAATCCCCACAAAAGATAAGTTGCCACGTAGCTCGAGAGGTACTGGAACTCATGGAATACGACTTCGAGATCCACCACATCAAAGGAACCAACAACGGCCGCGCAGACGCCTTATCACGGAGACCCGACTACGACAGAGGAGAACGAGATAACGAAGGGGTTGTCGTCCTACCAGAAGCCGTATTCGCGCGAAACCTCACCACTCAACACCCGGAAACCCACGATCAAGACGAGAGTATCATACACCCATGGGTAGACCCCCACAAACTCAAGAAAGTCAATGGAGTCTGGTACCACCAAGGCGCACGAGTCATCACTGGAGGACCAGAGGAAGTCTGCACCATCATCGCCAACCATCACAACCCCCCAGTCTACGGCCACCCCGGAATCAAACGGATGACGAGAATCATCGAACGAAGTCATTGGTGGCCAAACATGTTGAAACAAGTAACAGAATACGTCCAAGGATGCGCGGAATGCCAACAACACAAGGTCAACAACCGCCCAACGAAAGCCCCGCTAACACCAATTACACCAAAACCTGACGCTAAGCCGTTCGAGACCATCGCACTTGACTTTATCACTAAACTACCGGTATCACAGGGGCACGACGCCATTCTCACCGTGACCGACCACGATTGCACCAAGGCGTCGATCTTCATTCCCTGCAACGAGGAAATATCAGCGGAAGAAACTGCTGCCCTGTACGTAACTCACGTATTTCGGAGATTCGGACTACTGGCAAAAATCATCAGCGATCGCGACCCACACTTTGCATCAAAATTCACACGAGAGTTATGCCGAATTCTCGGCATCTATCAAAACATCTCCACAGCATATCACCCCCGAACAGACGGACAATCAGAACGCACCAATCAATGGCTGGAACAGTATCTCCAGTTCTGGACCAATGAGCGCCAAGATAACTGGGCGCAATTCCTACCCATGGCAGAATTCGCGCATAACAATTGGCCACACGAAGCCACAAGGAAGTCCCCATTTTCACTCTTAATGGGATACGACCCCCGCACTGATTGGATCGATAAGCCTTCACCCATTCCCCAGGTACTCACGAGACTCCAGCAATTCCGAGACGCACGGAAAGAAGCCCAAACCCTCATCAACAAGGCACAATCCTTGTGGATCAAACACCGAGATACGCCCAAGTATCAAGTAGGAGACCAAGTGTGGTTAGAAGGACGGCATCTCCGAACCAATCAACCGACGGCCAAGCTCGCGGCACGACAGCACGGACCATTCCAAATCACACGAGTCTTATCACCAGTCAACTATCAACTCCAACTTCCCATGCAGTGGAGCATCCACCCCGTATTCCACATCGACCTGCTCACACCTTATCGCGAGACGCCCATGCATGGGAAGAACTTCCAACGCCCACCACCGGATCTAGTGGACGGAGAAGAGGAGTATGAAGTGGAGCGCATTCTAGACTCCAGGCGATTCGGCCGGAGCAGGAAACTGCAGTATCTTGTGAAATGGAAGGGATACCCAGACTCGGAGAACCAGTGGGTCAACAAGGATGACATATTCACTGACGAAGCCATAGCGGAGTACGAGCGGAGTTCAACCGTAGCCAGGATACATATAAACCGGGCGAACGACGCTAAGTCACCCCCATCTCCTCACACTGGATTCCTCACCCACTCAGAAATGTCTCTTCCCGCTTCCTCCTCTTCCCCCTCTCTCGCTGCCCGCCTCGTCGACAGCCTCACCCACAAAGAGCTCAGGGTGGCCCTCAACAACGTGCAACCCATCATTGACGTTGAGGACCCAGACCAGCCTGCCACATACTGGCTTCTCAACCCCAACGGCGACCACCTCAACACCGCCCCGTACACTGAAGCCGAAATTACTCGGCTTCGTACAGCTGTCGGACTCTTTGCGAGTCCCCCATCTCGACCTCTCCCCATGCGCATTGAACTCCAGACGGAAGAAGACGACCGCAACCCTATGATGGCAGGAATGGATGAAGACACGGGATTGGAAGCCGTCGGCGGAGGACTGGAAACGGCGGCAGCTGGCAATAGCAGCGGCCAGGAGGGCAGTCGTCTATCACCGACGCCGCCAACACACAGAGATGCTGAGAGGGCGGTATACGAAGCAGTAGAAGGGACGTTGAAGGAGTGGTACCCCGTTGAGCAGCCATATCTTATCACCGCCACCGATTCTGACGACCCCCGGGAAACCCCGTATGCCTGTGACTCGATGGGCTGCCCCATATATCACGGCGGCATAGTGGTGGACACCCAAAACTCCACCCTGCCCGCTGTTTGCCTCCGATACCTCGGGGGCTCGTCACGCGTCACCCCCCACAGATACAAGCACAACCGAGGGGACGACTTCGTCCATTATCCCATCACCGACGCTCAAGGGGTCACCCGTCAAGCGTCCTACATCCAAGTCATAGCCGGACCGGACCCCCTCATCCTCGGACTCGTAGAAGACAGCGACAAAGTCTACAGTCGCCCCTTATACGCTGAGCCACACGTTCGGGAAACCGGCAAACCCCACTACTCCCCAGAAGACCTATTCGCCCTCGTCGGAGGGCACAGCAACCAACACAGGGTGGATCACGCAGTGAACGAGTTGAGGGACGTAGGGCTTAAAGCTGAGTTGACCAGATTCCGCGCCTACCGACACAAGGCTGAGAGGATGGAGCAGTGACTCCACGCACTAGCCCAAGCGCTCGGAGGGGTACAGTCGGAGTTAGCCCGGTGCAAGTTCCGGTTAGAGATGGCGAACACGTTGGATAGGATTATGGAAAGGCAGGAGGCTTGGGTCGGCGGGATAGGCCCCACTCGGCGCCGCGGTCGTCGCAGCTGAAAAGGGGGTGATGTCACAGTACGTGGGAAAGGACTCTTACTATACGGATATGACCCCTTAGTAAGTAGTAGTGTGTCATGGACTTAAACGCATCAGTCAGCCGTAGTATCACATGTTAGATACTATGACTCATTCCTAGTAGTAGCCGTAGTAGGGTTCGAGCTACTTACGCTACTAGTCGTCTCAACTCCAAGAGGAGCTTTAAAGTGTCCTCTCTCATGTATAAATAGTGGCTCGATAAGACCAAGATAAGCCATCTTGGTCTTCTTCAATCACCACTTTCTACTTGTCTCTTCACGTGTGATTCGCTTGCCTCTTCGTGCAAGTCATCTTTACCAGTCGGATTACCTAGTGGCACGACCTGCCCTAGTGTACACTCAGATCACGTGCCCAAGAAGCGCCGTGTATCCCATGATCAAGTCACGTGACTCTCGCAGAAATTTCGCTAAGTCGTAAACGCCCTTTCGCAGTCCAAGTCGGACTAACGCCAGTGGTGGCGTTACAGTCAGCCTCGTCGTCGCCTTCTGCACTCTTGGATGCCAAGGACTCTGTCATGGGTGTGAGGGGGGAGGGGGGTGATGATGGGCTCAGCGCACGCTGCGCGAGGGTCTTAATGGGTGGAAGGGAAGGTGGAGAGGAAGGGGTGGAAGAAGTTGTGGGAGTCGGCGGCGCGGCATGCTGCTCGCCCTCTGTACCTGGGATCAGTATCCCCTCCCCCTCGAGCTGCTGTGCCGTGCTGAAATACACGTTGCGCTCCGTCGTAACGCCCCACGTGGCTGGGAAATAAACCCGATGCCCATGTGATTTGGTTTTGAAGCCGAGCCAACGGCCCTCCCGTGCGCGTGCGTCAAACTTGGTGCCCGTGGGGTCATGCACCCACATGTGCATGCCCCATTGCTGCAAGCCCGAGAGGTCGGGTGCGCGTCCGAACAGCGCCTGGTACGGCGTCAGACCGTCAAGAGCCCGCGTTGCCGTGCGGTTTTTTCAGCCAGGTGGTGTGTCGCAGCACCTCGCCCCATAAGAATTTGGGGAGGCCGCTGGAATGGGTGAATGCGTGAAGGCACTCCGCGATGGTGCGGTTCAGCCGTTCGGCGACACCGTTGAGCTGGGGGGTGTCGTGGACGGTGAGTTTGCGGGCGGTACCAGCCTCCTTGAGGTGCTTGTCGAACGCCTTGCTGAGGTATTCGCCACCGCAGTCCGACCTGAGGACTTTGATGCCAGTGCAGTGCTGCTGCATGATTGCCCACTTCTCGAAGCCTTTGTACACGCCGAGAGCCTCTGCCTTCGTGCGCAGGAGGTAAGTGGCGGTGTAGCGGGTAGCGTCGTTGGTGAAGGTAATGAAATACCGACACCCGCGCTTGCTAGCGACGGGCGACGGTCCCCACACGTCCATATGGACCTCCTCGCCGAAGTGCTGGGCCTGTGGGCCGACGCACATCTTCGGTACGGGCTGACGAGTCGCGCGCGCGAAGATGCATGTGTCGCACTCCGCCTCTTGCAAGTTGGGATCGAGCTTGATCCCAGTGACAAGGTTCTTCTCAACAAGAGCGCGGGCGCTGGCTGGCGCGATATGGCCCATTCGGTGGTGGAGCTCCATCACGGTGATGGTCTCGACGGCGTGGGCTGACTCTACGGGGTGAGCGACACGGTACAGGCCGCAGGGAGACTGAGGGATGCAGGCGACGTGTCCGCTGGCTGGAGCGAACAGGTCAAGGTGACCGCCGCTGATCGATACACGGTACCCCTTCTTGTCCAACGCGCCAAGCGATACCAGCATGTATCCGACAGCTGGCGCGTGAAGGACATCAGTGAGGGTGAGGGTGGACGGGGTGCTGCCGTTCGGCACCTGGAGGGTGAGCGTGCTGGTTCCGATGGCAGGGAACTGCTGCTGGTTCGCGGCGTTGAGGGTGATGGGTGGGTCGAGGATGGTGTAGGTGGTGAAATTGGACTTGTATGGGGTGATGTGGCGTGTTGCGCCCGAGTCGTATAGCTCAATGCGCTCGCCCCGGTCGATGCTGGCTGGCATGGCTGCCGCCACGGTGTCCCCATCCGATCCCACTGGTACCTCTGGAGCGAGATCACGGCCCAGCACTCATCAACGTCCTCGTCGTTGGCTGCGACAGCGTTCACCAACCCGACAGGCTTCATCTCCGCCTTGTGCTCCTTGCCTGGTTTCTCCTCCTTCTTGGGGGAACGGCACTCCCGCACCCAGTGGCCTGCCTTGCCACAGTTGTGACAGTTGCCCTTGCGGCGACATCGGCTGTTTTGGTTCTCAGAGCTCGTGGCTGCGAGAGCCTCATCTCCGGTGGCCTGAGGCCTAGCCCTGGGCTGGTTGGGTTGAGGCCTGCCCCGGCGGTTGTTCTTCGTGCGGTCCGCCTCCTCGCATATGTAATCAATAAGAGTGTCTGTGTCAACGGTGGTGACGGAGTGGACGAGGCGTGCGGCAGACAAGAGGTTTGCCGAGAAAAGCGAGAGCTCTTCTACGATGCTGCAGAGCACCATCCGCTGGTAGTCCTTGTGCGAGATCGTCACCCCCGGCGGCCACGAGCTCTTCGCGCTTGGTGCGTACGGTGGTGAGGAACGCGCGGACGTCGCCTCCCTTGGGGCAACGCATCTCGTAGAACGTGTTCTCGAGATTGTTCTGCGCGTAGATGCTCTTTGCCATGAACTCATCGGTGATTTTTAACCACTGGAGGTGCGCGGTGTTGTAAGCACCCATGCGCACGACCGTCGAGTCGGGGAGCCACTGCGAGAGGAGGTATTGCGCTACCTCGTCGTCGTACTCCCACTTCTCCTTTGCTGCCTTCTCATTGTCGGTAGGGGCCAAGGGGTCTTTGGGCAGCGGGGACGAGTTGCTGCCATCAAAGAAGCCCCATCGGTGGGTCACCTTCATCGCCTTGCGGAAAACGCATAGCAAAGACGGCCCAGTTAGAGCCATCCATTTCCAGGCGGGGGATGTTGGCGGGGAGTTGTTCGACGGTGGAAGGAGGTTGAGGAGGTGCGGTCGACGAAGACGCGGACGAGGAGGACGAAGCAGCAGTTCCAGTCATAGTGATTTCAGACAGTAGCGATGAGGAGGGCAATGTGTGGTATTAGCGACACTCGGCAGGGCCCATAACCTGTAAGTAATGGATAGTTTCGGGAGCTCGGAAACAGCGCGCAAGGCAAACTAGAAAGAACATGAAGTCTCAGGATCGTGCGTGTACGAGCGATGTCTATGATTGTATTTACCTAGAAAGAACACAAAGTCTTTCCAGGTGTAAGTGTGCTGAAGGTAAACGAGTGGTAAAGTAAGCTCACCTCAGGATCGCGCGTGTACGAGCGATGTCTGAGGTGCTAGGTACAAGGAAACGAAAGTACTTGTACTACGGAGTCAAAAGTGTAATACGTATAGCTGTCATGCTAGTAGATATTCAGGGGGACAGGACAGAGACAGATGGATTATGCTAGAGTAGGTTTTAAAGTACGCGAGACGGAAGCAAATACTCATCGCGCATTATCTGCGCTCGATCTCAACAAGAATTGCCAGCAGCGATACGCAGAGCTCATATTGGTATGTCCGGCTTCCGTAGTATTCATGAACCCACCCAACCATCTAAGGCCGCTCATCGATGATCGCGGAGATTCAGAAAAGCTCCCCCCTCACGTAAAGTCCGACGCAGCCCCCTCCAGCGTCTGCGGTCGCGGGCAGCTGTGGCGTTGTCAAGAGAGGCAGGGATGCAGGTCAGTACGATGGTGCGTGCTGTACTCCCCAAAATCGAGATGGGTTTAGCCGGACTGGGGTACCGTGGACCGTGGTCGCACTCGAGACGCACAGTTTGCCTGCTTCTATCATTCGGCCGCTGCGAACCGCCGCACACCGGCGACACTATGACTCGGATTGAAAGCACAGCGTTCGCGTTGCACGTGCCAGCGTATCTGAGTTGGAATCTGAGTTGGAAGTTCAAAGCCACTACCCGGGCCGCAGCTGGGCAAGCTCAGGTGGTCCGGTCCGTACTGGACCGACTAGTTGCACTTCCAGTTGCAGTCCAGTTGCTCTGAAGTGCGATGTGCGCACCAAAGGCAGTATCATTGAACATCGATGGACGTTCCAGCTCAAACAGATGGGCACAAGTCCTCATTGTAGTTGGCCATGCTCAACTGCGCCAGTCCCCGCCTACGAACGCAAAGGCTTAACGCAGCAAGTTCCACCATCAGCACTGGAGAAGAAGACCCTTTTATTAGTAAGAGCTTAGCAACAGCTAGACTTGTAACCAGCCGTTTTCTACTGTCCTGAGCTTAAGCTTTAAGGCCGTTTGAATCGATGGGTTAGATTAATCAAAATAGGTCCACCGTTAGGTAGAAATCAAGCTTGGAACCGAGAACAAGGATGATGGCAAAGATTACACTGCATGGCAATAGTTTACAGTGAGTGTTCAATTCGATCGTAGAAACTCGACAATCGCTGGAGTGATTGCAAAGATATATATTAAACGGGATCTGCCCAGAGTGGATTTGCCAGGGGGTGAACATCCTAGTAGGTAAAGACCATTTCGTACACTTTACATACATCGTTTGGTAAGCTACGTACTTGCACGTGAGATCACGCGCCAGATTTCCACGACTGCGGACTTTGCCGGCTGGTGCCGACTGCACAATGACTCGGATTCCAGAATCGATCTCCGGATGGCACTGAGAAAATTGACTAGTCTAACTCCACTGAGTTCCAGTGCATCTCTGTCTTCAAGCTTCAGAGTTCAGTTACTTTGAAATCCTTCGAAGACTGCTGCCCCATAGTTGTATTCAAGTTGGTGAAGCTGATCAAGTCGCGCGCCAAACCTGACGGTGTACAGGGCGGGGTCCAGAACCGGTTCGGCCATCTGCAGACTGCAGTACCTGACTCTCGGCTAAAATACTGATGCAATGGCGGAAGAATAATTTGATCAACATGAACTTAGTTCTCTGCACGCCAGACCACTGTGAGGTCGTCGCTATAGTGGTTGAAGCTTGAAGTCTGGTAAAGTATATTCAAGTTAACGGATGTGATTCCCAGGAGCCACAAATGCTGCCAGTCGATGCCAGTGATACAGTACAGTATTACGTGTAAGTGCTAACCAAAAATACGGCACCTGTGGCCTGAGCGCTGAGTGCCTAGTGCCCAAATTTCCCCAACAGCCAGAGTGCAGTACCAGTACACCACTGTCACCACCCGACAATCATCCTCGACTGGCCCTGAAATGGGCGCCCCGATGAGTCAGGGCGCCCTCGGCCTTCGCATTGTCGGTTGACTGCAGGTGCTCTTGTTCTAATTCTCGCTGTCCTCTTCCACTGTGACGTTTGACCAACTCTCTTAAAGATTCGGACAGCTTCTCAAAAGCAGCCAGCTCGGATCTACCCTAAACTGTGACATGCCTTTTTTCAGACTGTTAAGAAGTGTCTAGCCAACCGAGCCTCGCACGTCCTGCCTCCGCTGATGTGGCAAGCGACCCTTTTTCTGGGAACCACTGACGGATTACGAAAGAAAAAACCGAATTCCGACACCCTCATTCCTTCGCTCTTGAGGAGGACGGCAGCATCCTATGTTATAGTCGCTGCCAGCTCTTCGCCGCCAATCAGAACCCGCAGCATCTCCGTGACAACAAGGTCGAAAGTCCCGTATCCGACACTGCTATACGTGAAATGCCCCACTCCGATGCCTCTTCCCACTGGTCCTGGTGTCTTTGTCAATCTAATATGTTACCTTCCACGGAAATACCAACCATCAGTCCTGTGTCAGACCTGTTGGCGGCATGGGATGAGGTAAAGGACGGTCCGAAAGGTGTCGACTTGGGTCGGAGTCTCGACGTTCTTGGTGCGAATGAAATCTTCGCTGGCAAGGAGGATTCTGATTCTGGTCTATAGGTGACGCCATGATCGCCGCACAAAGCAACGCTGCGCCGTTCACACCATTAATCACAGCAGCGGCAAGCGCCGTTGGGCAGACCGAGATTGGCAAGGTCGTAAAGGAGGGAATAGACCGCTTTTTCGATGGCATGCCTGTTCTCATGAATGCTTTGGATGAATTGAAAGCATTGCATCCATTCGTCGGTGGTATGTCTCCACCACCATGAGATTCATACCTAGTGACCAGGAAACATAGTCGTTGTCCTGGCGTTCACGGCGTCTACACCCTGGAGCAGAAGCGTCGTGACAATGAAAAGAAGATCATTGCGCTCTATGTCGAGATGAAGGAGATGATGGGTGTTTTGCTCCTGTGCGTGCGGGTATTTACCCACTATACCGTGCCGTACTTATAGTTTTACAGCCTCAGGGACGTGCAAAATGACAAGCTGGTCGCACCAGACGGAAGAAGCATTGAGGATCGCTTGAAGACTCTCGTAGAGCGTACCGCGGACGACATCAAGCTGTGTTCTAATGTGTGCGACACGTACGCTAAGAAGAAGCTTTTGGCGAAGGTGTTCTGGGGCCGGTCTGGGATGACAAATTGTTGAGCTGGGTGACACTCTTCTCGAAGAGGAGGCAGGAATTCGAGTTCGAGTTGTCCATTCACACAAGTCAGGGTGTCGATAAGGCCAATGTCAAGCTCGATGTCATTGGAGATGCGACGAGAGCACTCGATGAAAAGTTCGAGTACCCACACTTTATTTAATCTAATCCGTGATACAGGATGGACGTCCTGAAGGCTATGTTGAGCAGCTTGTTAGCCCTGAGCAGAAACAGCTTGCGGCAACTGTCGCTGCAAATGGCGGTGTGAAGGCACTGAGGAACAATGACAAGATGTTGCTTGAGCTAGAGAGAACTGCAAGCAAGGCCCCAAGCGCATCTAGCGCCGAAGGGCAGGGACCTCGGGCGAAGGCTAGTGATGTGAATCCAAACGCGGCGCTCAGGCGGACGTTTTTGAGGACCCTGACGCTGCGGTGGCAAAGAATCAGGTGGTGTACTTCCGCAAGTTCGAAGCTCAGAAGCGCCAGATCATTGACGAGCTGACGTTCGTCGTCAAACGGGAGAGTGATCGGGTCATCCAAGAGATGAAGGGCGGCCCACACGATCGTATTCGTGACCGTGTATGTGTTTTTCTACCCTTCACTTAAATGCATACTCATCAGTCGGCTTTCTCTCTAGACGATCTACGAGATTTGGACCGAAATGGTAAGTAATAGTATGTATGAGGCCCCACTTAAGATTAATTGAGTGGTTAGGGCTGGCGCGGAATGTCAAGGCTCGACATTTTGTGCTTGCTCTCCGAGATCATTACCTGGAGAAACTCGCGTGGAAGCTGATGGTGTTCCCGGGAGGGTGCTACTTAATAGCTCACGGAACCCGGATGCATGGGCAATCAAGTTCGTTGATGTGACGCGTCTGCAGCCTATTTAGAGGCTTTTGACGATGATGCGTCGGGGTTCATCACCATTTCGGAAATGAATCGATTTACCGGTTCCGGCCAGCCGACTGGAGGTTAGTTTTGCTTTAGAACTGAGTGGATGTTCATCTCATGAGTTGCAGCTTGCCTCACTGGGTGCTTTCTGGGCAGTTGGTGAGTTGTTCGTGTCACTAGAGTGCCGTTGAATATCAAGCAGGATATAGGGCGTCTATCATTGACTACGCCAACAAGATAGAAGAATTACTTGCCAAGATGGAAGGAATTCGCGCGAAGTGCTCCCTCCCAACCGGCGGCCTTCGACGACTACTTCCGCTTCGTTTGGGAGCCGTTCACACACTGACCGTTGCTGTGACACCGCTTCAACCTGAACCTGGTCCAATACTTCGGATAGATTCAAATGCATCTGGAAGCAGAGGAGCTCGACTATACCAATCTGAAGCTGTAGACTACACTATCGATGGCACGGATACCCTCACACTTATTGCAGGCGTGGGCCGCATTGAGAAGGTTGGTGCGAGGCAACGTCTTCACCAACTCGCTTGTCTTAATCGTGTTCTGCAGACGGTCTTTCCCTAATTACTTGCTGTTGAAGCGCCACTACGAGATCATGCGAGCTATGCGGACCAAAGTACTGGACTCGCGTGAACTTGGTACAGCGTGGAAACCATTCTCTACGTGAAAGATGCTATCCAATACCGTGTCAATGACCTTACAAGTAAGGTCAACCCCCCACAACCCCACCAACAACACC
>JAKELL010000571.1:0-23929 GCA_021524915.1 Lactarius akahatsu | reverse complement strand
GCGCCGAGGTCGCGCGGCTGAAAAGGGGGTGATGTCACGGCACGCGGGAAGGACTCTTACTTACGAATATGACCGCATTAGTAAGTAGTAATGCGTCATGGACAGAAGGATCAGTCAGCAGGGGTAGCACAATCACATGCCAACGAGGCATGTACTTATCACATGATAGCCGTAGTAGGGTTCGAGCTACTTACGCTATTAGTCGTACGGATTCAAGAGGAGCTTTAAAGCGTCCTCAAACATGTATAAATAGTGGCCTGACAAGACCAAGATTCGCCATCTTGGTCTTCTTCAATCACCACTTTCTCCTCATCTCTCTCACGCGAGATTCGCTTGCCTCCTCGAGCAAGTTGTCTTCATCAATCGGATTACCTAGTGGCACGACTTGCCCTGGTGTACGTTTAGGTCACGTGCAGGATAAGCGCCATGTGCCTCAGAACACGTGCTCGATAAGCGCCGTGTGTCCTGTGATCAAGTCACGTGACCCTCAGGGATATTTCGCTAAGACGTGAACGTCCTTTCGCAGTCCAAGTCGGACGAACGCCAGTGGTGGCGTTACAGCCGCAGTCGAGTTGGTCATAATGATTTGACTGCTCTGCAGTCCAATCAGATAAATCCAAGGAATGGTACGACTCTCAGTCGTCAGGTGACTCAATAAACGATGGGAGATCACGTGACTCATCACGTGATCGTCGGAGTGCGAGATTCAAACTCCGATTTCGGATTTCCCCTTTAGGAAGGTGATTAGGTAAGACCGGGCCGGTGCGGACCAGTCTTAGATGCCCGAGTCACGATCCAAGTTTCTAGGTTCGTGACAGTATCCCCTTTTTAACGCCGTGCTGCACCGACAGCACTGGTTGACTTTGGATGAGGGGCGCGGGGGTGGTCCTTGTGGAACTTCTGGACCAGTTCTCGGGAGTGTGTCATGCGGGATGAGGGGAGCCAGGAATTCTCGGAATCAGGATATCCCTTCCACTTGATCAGGTAAAGTATCCCCTTCTTGTTGGGTGATACTTTGGATTGCAAGACTGCTTCAACTTCGTAGTGTTCGTCCTCTCCTTGGACGATCTCGGGAGGGGGTCGAGTGAAGTTGGGTCCGTGGATATCATTCTCATGATACGGAGAGATCAGGGAATTGTGGAAGACTGGATGAATACGCCATGTCTTTGGGAGTTGGAGTTTACAATTAACTCCCCAAGTGGATAAGACTTTGAATGGACCATGGCGTCGCGGGGCAAGCTTGGGCTTGGGATGCGTGGTGTGGATGTTGGTTCCTTCCAACCAGACTAAGTCTCCAGACTTGAATTCTCGGGATGGGGTTTGTGACTTGGAATTTCTCATGATTTCCGCCGCTACTTTTAGCGCTGCGGTGACCTCGGATCGGATTTGGTTCAGGGATTTCAGCCGGTCTTCGGCTGCCGGGATGTTGGTTGTGAAGTGGATGGGCGGAATGAACTCGGGTTTGAACCCATACCACACTTCGAAGGGTGATTTCTTGGTAGCGCTATGTTGTCGAACATTGTGCGCAAACTCCATGAATGGGATCAACTCTGCCCAATTATCTGCTTGGAAGTTGCAGAAAACGCGAAGGTATTGCTCGAGCTCTTGGTTGACTCGCTCGGTTTCTCCATCTGTCTGTGGATGGAACGCGGTTGACATAGTGGACTTGACTCCAAGTTTGCTCC
Source organism: Lactarius akahatsu (assembly GCA_021524915.1). Lineage (NCBI taxonomy): Eukaryota > Fungi > Basidiomycota > Agaricomycetes > Russulales > Russulaceae > Lactarius > Lactarius akahatsu. The sequence continues at coordinate 22,244 of JAKELL010000571.1, read as the reverse complement.
AAACTTCTTGCATCACTTTAGACGCGAATTGGGGTCCTCTGTCCGAAATCACTTGTTGGGGGAGTCCGGTTCTTCACCAGACTCGTTTCAGGTATAACTTGGCAGTTTCATCAGCCGTTATAGTCTTGTTACAGGGAGCGATGACCGTCGCTTTACTGAGGCGATCTACGACCACAAATAATGTGTTGTAACCGAGGGATACGGGGAGGTCGGTGATGAAGTCCATGGTGATGATTCCCCACACTTCTGTAGGAATCGGATTGGGTTGCAGGGGTACTTGGGTTCTGGGCTTGATTTTCGTCGACTGACAGATAGCGCATCCATCTACGTAACTCTTGACGAAACTGGACATTCCAGGCCACCAGAAATCTCGGGATATCAGCTCGTAGGTTTTCCATCTTCCTGGATGTCCTACGGCGATGTGGTCGTGATATTGTTTAACGATATCTCTTCGTAGATCATCGTTCTTGGGAACGTAGACTTGTCCTCGGAATAAGATGACTCCATCTTCTAGGTTCCACTCTTCCAAACCCTTGGTGAGTGAACGGGGGCCGCTCTTCAAGAGGGTTTCCAATGCCATACTGACTTCTCTGTTGTATGTCTGCGTGTTTCGGATGCGTTGTCGCAGGGAGGTGTCTCCTAACACCGTGATTGCTGCTCTTTGCACAGCATTGACTTGAAAATATTTCGTATCCAGGAGCACTCGCTTTTCATCTTCATCCGCTATCCCCTTTTTATGATCTGGACGCCTGGACAGTGCATCAGACTTGTTCTGACTGCCTGGTTTGTGGATGATGATGAACTGGAACTGGGACAGAAACAGCGCCCAACGGGCCTGTCGACGGGAGAGTTTTTGCTTCTTCATAAAGTAAGCCAGGTTGTTGTGGTCGGTCCACACCTCTGTGGTATCACTACGTCCCTCGAGGTAGTGTCGGAATGCGTGGAAAGCATGGATGATCGCAAGGAGTTCCTTGTCGCAAATCTCGTAGTTGCGCTCCGCAGGAAGGAGAGATTTTGACAGAAAGGCAACGGGATGCCAACGTTCCAAGGCATCGGGTTGTTCCAGAATAGCCCCAGTCGCGAAGTCACTGGCGTCAGTGATGAGTCGGAATGGCTTGGAATGGTCAGGGACTCGGAGGGCTAAAACAGGGGCCTGGGTGAAGGCTTTGATCAGGGTGCGGAAAGCGCTTTCCGCCGTGGTATCCCAAGAAAAGAGCACATCTTTCTTGGTCAGGTCGAAGAGTGGTCAGGCAACGGTGGAATAATCTTTGATGAACCGCCGATAGAAATTACAGAAGCCCAAAAACGCTTGGACTTGTTTGACTGTACGTGGGACAGGCCACTCGGTAATACCAGCCACTTTGGCTGGGTCCATGGAAACTTGGCCATTGGAAATCACGATTCCAAGGTATTCGATGGAGGTCTGAGCAAATACGCATTTCTCAGGTTTCAGGTAGAGGTCGTGCTGCTCCAAACGCTGGAGCACGTCGTGGGTCAACGCAGTCAGGGAGTCGAGATCTTCCGTGAAGATAAGGATGTCATCGAGGTAGACCACAACATGTCCACCATCGATCAGGGGTCCGAAGAGCTGGTTCATGAATGTTTGGAACGTTGCTGGTGCGTTGCAGAGACCGAAAGGCATTACGGTCGGTTCGAAAAGGCCGTGGGAGGTCTTGAAAGCGGCCTTGTACTCATCACCCTTGCGAATCCGGATGTTGTTGTAACCCCACCGGATGTCCAACTTGGTGAAATAACGCACGCCGTGAAGTTTGTCAATTAACTCGGGAATGAGGGGGAGGGGCGCCGCGTTCTTGATGGTGATGTCGTTCAGAGCCCGGTAATCTTGAACCGGACGGAGCTTTCCATCCTTCTTGTCAACGAAAAAGAAGGGACAGGCCATGGGGGACTTGGAAGGGCGGATGTAACCTTTCCGCAGATGTTCAGAGATGTACTCCTTGAGTGCATCAGCCTCTTTAGGCGTCAGGCGGTAGATGGAACAGTTCTTTAAACTCGCTCCAGGTTTCAGATCAATCGCATGATCCCAGGGTTGGTGCGCAGGCAAGCGGTGGGACGCTTCCTCGCTGAAGACTCGGGTGTATCGCTGGAAGTGACTCGGAATGTGGTCCGTGGAAGGTTTAGGGGCAGTCTTTGCCGCTAATTTGGTACTCGTGGTGAACTTCGCTCGGATGGCCAAGTGGTCGTATTTGGGAAAACTGTGGCTCCACAGGAATGGCTCGATAGCCTCTTGGAAAAATGTGCGTTCTACAGGTTCTGCTGCGTCAGCAGTCGGGATTAAAGCGTCGTCCGCTTGTTCGGGTCCTAGCGCTAGGATGTTGGCTCGGAAAGGATCTCGGAAAGGAACTGTTGCATCAACAGGAACTCGGGATGGGACATCTGCACTCGCAGGAACTTGGGGAGGAACTTGGGATGGAACATCTGCACTTGCAGGAACTCAGGAAGGAACTCAGGATGGAACATCTGCACTTGCAGGAACTCGGGAAGGAACTCGGGATGGAACATCTGCACTCGCAGGAACTCGGGAAGGAACTCGGGATGGAACATCTGCACTTGCAGGAACTCGGGAAGGAACTTGGGATGGAACATCTGCACTCGCAGGAACTCGGGAAGAAGGGGCGTCTTTAGCCGGTGTAGGTTCTAACTCTAGAATGTTGATCGTGGTGTCTCGGGTTTGGGGTACTCGGGAGGAAATGACTATGGTCTTCGTAGACAAGGTGCAGCTACTTGGGCACCGCGTGAAGGCGATCTGGGGTCTTGACCAGTCGATCTCGGGATTGTGCGCTCGGAGCCAATCCGTTCCTAGGATTATGTCGTGCTCCCCTAGAGTGGTGACGTAGAATTCGACGACCTCGTCGTGATAGGCGTTCTCTGCCGTTCTGATCCTTAACTTCTGGATCGTGGTATGCTTGACTAGCCCCGTCTTGTTGGGCGACCCGTCCACGTTTCTAACTGGCATCGGGTTAACTAGAGTTCTCAAGGTCAAGCCGTTTGCACGCACAAACCCATCATCCGCGATGATGCCCTCCGCGCCGCTGTCCAACAGGGCGCGGGCACTGATTTCTCTGCCAGATCGCTTTCCTACTAGTGTCACCCTGAGTACGATAGAAGGAGCTCTCCTATTCCGTATCGTCTCGACTGGTACAGGCTCGCCGCCAAGCGTCTCTAGTAAGGAAATGCCGCTCACAGCGCAGCTGGCTATCAATCTTCCACCTGTTACGTTTCGGATTGATCGGCGCCTCGGGCCGGGAAGTGGACACTGACGCGTCGACTATGACATCGCCGTCAGCAGGATATCGTCATGGACTTGTAGGATCAGTCAGCCGGGTAAGCTCCGGCACATGTGATTGTACGATAACGGATCGGATCTCGGAATGACTCGTAGTGACTCACAACTAGGATAGCTGTACTAGGGTTCACGGTACTTACGCTATTGGCTAGTTAGTATCCAAGCGGCGCTTCAAAGCCCGCGCGTAACTGTATAAGTAGACTAGTGCGAAGACCAAGAACGGCATCTTGGTCTTCTTCCAATACCACTATCTTCTACTCGTCATTACTAAGAGGCTCTCCCCCTCTTAAGTGAGTGTCCGGCATATCCCCTTAGACCAGGGATCCCCGTGACTTACCCTTTGCCTGTCCCTTCGCGGATCAGTGGACTTCCCCGCCGACATCGCAGCATACCAAGTCTTCCTCTATCGTAACGATCGCGTAGCTTCTCCATATCATACCTTCTACATCCTCGACAGTATCACTTGGGCCAACGCCAAGTACATCGATCGGGTTCCATCGGGAGTCCCTCAGCTCGAGGACCTTCACGCATACTTCGGACGCGACGAGAGCCTTCAACCCCATCCCGCCTTCTACGCAAGCACTTTCGCCAACCGCAACTATCGACTCCTTAGGATCGCCACTAGACAAGAGGCCTAAGTCAGGCAGACGTCCGTGGTAGACGTTACATTAAGACCAAGATCCCACCGTGGCCAATCCTACAACCAAAGAACTTTGGGTCCCGTTCAGACCCTACTACATCGACAGGAGAGGAGATCGCAACGTCCCAAAAAGATACTTGGGATCCGCATTTTGGAAAGACGACGCAGAGACACCAGGCTACGTCACTTACTATTTCGATCGGCAGAATAACTCGCAACTCATCCCGGTAGAATTCAACTTCGACAACCACTGTTGGGTAGAAGTCCGTTGGGACGCCGGAAGGGAGAAACTCCAAGCCACCAGACCAGCAAGCTCAATCCTCAACCTAGACATCAAACAATCAGAAGTCGTCACCAGAGACCAGTGGGGAACAATTGACGGAGAGGACGAAGAACCCATCAGATCCCCAACACCTAAAACACCCGCACCATCGCCATCAATCAGAAGCAACCCAGAAGAAATCGTCATCAGAGACGAACAAGAAGAGGAACAACTAAAACAAATCGCTGAGTTGATCCCCACTGACATGTCAATAACCATCCCAACCATGGCCGCAGCCCGAACGGCCCTACTAGGCAAAGGCACCGAATACCAACCACTCCCCGGAGGACCACCCGACGGAGGAGGAGGAGGAGGGGACCACCAGGAGGAAACCCAGACGACAACCCACAAGACGACCAAACAGGCATACCAACGTTCACAATGCCCGACACTGACAAGTTCATTGGGAAAGAACCCAAAATCTTCACTGGAAATCGCGACAAAGCAGAAGCCTTCCTCGCCCAATGGAATCAGTTCGCAGGGGTCAATGCCGCCAACAAAAGCCTCAAAGTCCCCTACATCAAAGCAATGATGTTCCTCACCTATGTCCAGGGACCACTCGTCGACGAATGGGCAACAGAAACAGCCAAATGGCTCGACGCCCAAGCCAACAGGAACGACCTATGGCTTTGGACAGGGGTGGAACTCGCATTTAAAGGACAATTTCGTGACAACCTAGAAAAAGATCGCGCAAGAGTAGAACTCGACAAAGGGTTTAGGATGATGAATGAGGACATTGACAGCTACGTCACTAAATTCGAAAAGCTGGTCCGACAGGCTGACTACCGGCTGGATGAACCACTCGTCCTCGACAAGTTCACCAGGGGTGTTCCTCTCAAACTATACCAAAACGCCTACCAATTCCACAACCCGCGCAGCTACTCCCAATGGAAAAGCGCGCTCATCGAACAACAGAAGAGGTACCTTCACATAAAAGCCAGGGAAACCGGCTTTGGAAGGCAACCACAAACTGCACAACGACCTCGCCTGAATCAGCCACTCCGGTTCCAACCTCCGCAACGACAAGGAAACCAACAAGGGTGGCAGCAATACCGCAACCACCCAGATGCAATGGATACCACACCCGGAAGAATCAGGGCGAGGGTCGCGGAAATAGGCGATGTTAACAGAAATCACCCAGAAGATCCCAGAGATTGGGCCCCGGGAGGAAGACCCCCATTCCCACCAAGAGGAGGATTCATGCAACGCCGAGGAGGAGGACGAGGAGTCCTGAATATAAGGGACGTAACCTGCTACAACTGTAACCAGAAGGGACACTTCTCACGAGACTGCAACCAGCCACGAAGGGCGCGAGGAAGAAGCGCATACATCGAAGAAGTCCCTACCGCACCACAAAGCGTAGCGGAAGAACCCCTCATCGACCTGGACGAGCCAGTCCAAGGCAACAGAGGCACCGCCAACTCTCAAGTAGGCGACCTGCTGACTCAAGTCGTGGCGCTGCCGGAGGAACAGAGGGGAATGTTTATGAGGGAAATGATGGGGAGACAGGATTTTCCGAACGCCTGAACCCAACGGCCTGGGTGAGGGCTTTAAATTGTAACTCAACATTTATCACGCACTATCGATCTATGCACGTTCCAGTTTCGATTCGCACGAGTTACTTCATGGCCGACAAAAAAGCACTAGTGGACTCCGGAGCCACACACAACTTCATACACCCAGACTTCGTCAGAAGAATGCATCTGGGAACCAAGGAACTACCAAATCCGCGCAACATATGGAACATTGACGGAACGCACAACAAAGGGGGAAAAATCACCCATTATGTTGATCTAAACATACAAACTGATGGGAAACTCAAAACCATTCAGTTCCTAATTACCAACGTAGGAGGGGAAGACATCATCCTCGGCTACCCCTGGTTAGCAACATTCCAACCGCGAATACAATGGGCCTCTGCCACGATGGATACGAAACAGTACCCCATCATCATACGAACCACCAATCCCAATAAACCACCGACCCAAGCTACGGTCCAAGCAGAACTTCGAAGCATCATCACAAAAATGCAGGATGATGAACGAATGAAAGCTTTCGAAGAACTAGAAGAGACAGTTCCGATACACTTACGAACAACAGCAACCGACCTAGCAATAGCGGCACACGAGACGACGGAAAAGAAGGAACTCCCGGAAGAATACAAAAGACACGCAAAGGTATTCAGCGAAGAGGAATCCCATCGATTCCCACCGTCTAGACCCTGGGATCATGCCATCGACCTTAAGCCAAACGCCCCAGACCACATCAACTGCAAAGTCTATCCACTTAATCAAACGGAAGACAAAGCACTGGAGGAATTCCTAGACGAACAACTGGCAAAAGGATACATCAGGCCATCCAAATCACAGTACGCAGCTCCTTTCTTTTTCGTCAAAAAGAAGGACGGAAAACTACGCCCGGTGCAGGACTACAGAGAACTCAACACATGGACCATACGCAATCAGTACCCTCTCCCACTCATACCCCAGCTAATCGCAGACCTCAGCGGGGGATGGATATTTTCGAAATTCGACGTCCGATGGGGATATACCAACATCAGAATCAAACCCGGCGACGAGCACAAAGCAGCGTTCAAGACCAAACGAGGATTCTTCGAACCTTTGGTAATGTATTTCGGAATGACAAACGCACCGGCAACTTTCCAAGCCATGATGAACTGGACCTTCGCCCCTCTTATTGAACACCACGAAAAGAAAGGAACTATCATTCGTGTATACATGGACGACATCGGTGTAGCCACGGCCACAACAAAGGAAGCACACACGGAAGCCATCCACGACATCCTAGACCTACTGGAGCAAAACGACCTCTACCTCAAGCTCGACAAATGCACATTCCACTCAGACACCCTCGATTACCTGGGGGTAATCATTAAGAAGGGGGTGATTCGCATGGACCCTGTCAAAGTCTCTGGAATCCGCGAATGGCCAGTTCCCAAAAACGTCAAACAGGTACGATCATTCCTAGGATTTTGCAACTTTTACCGCGCTTTCATTCGGGGATTCGCCAATCACGCACGACCACTCAACAAACTCACACGCAAAGACACGGAATGGCAATGGGGAACAGAACAACAGGCAGCGTTCGACAAACTCAAAACCCTCGTAACGGAAGAACCAGTGCTCAAACACCCGGAACTGGACAAACCCTTCGAACTGGAAGTCGACGCCTCGGGATACGCGGTAGGGGCAGTACTGCTCCAACGCGATAAAGACAACAAACGACACCCAATCGCCTACTACTCCAACACCCTCAACGCAGCAGAAAGGAATTACGACATCTACGACCTGGAACTGTTAGCCATCGTCAAAGCCTTGAGGAACTGGAGGCCATACCTCGCCGGATCACCCCACAAGATCAAAGTATTCTCAGACCACATGAACTTGCAGTACTGGAGATCCCCACAGAAGATTAGTAGACGGGTAGCAAGGGAAGTGCTAGAACTCTCCGAATACGACATAGAGATTCACCACATCAAGGGAACGGCGAATGGAAGAGCAGACGCCCTGTCAAGGAGACCCGACTACGACCAAGGAGAGCACGACAACGAGCAAGTCACAGTACTCCCGGATCACATATTCGTCAGAGCTGCAACAATCGACACAACGGACAACCCAACACGCCTAAGCGCAACAATCCCGGTGGAAGAAATGCAGCCCACGTACCCAGTATACACCCAGGACAACGACATTGCCATGAAATGGGTAGACCCGCACAAACTCAAACGCATTGAAGGCACCTGGTACAAGGAAGGGCGAAGAGTAGTCACAGGCGACGCTCACGAACGGAAGCGTATTATACAGGCCCACCACGACACGCTCGCATACGGACACCCAGGAATCAACCGAACCATCAGACTGATCGAAAGATACTATTGGTGGCCAGGACTCCGGCAAGAAGCACAGGATTACGTCAAAGGATGCGCCGACTGTCAACGAATCAAAGTCAACAATAGACCAACACGCGCACCACTACAACCAATATTCCCAAAACCGGAAGCAACCCCGTTCGAAGTCATAGCCCTAGATTTCATCACCAAACTACCCCAATCAAACGGCTGTGACTCCATACTGACAGTAACAGACCACGACTGTTCTAAAGCGGCAGTATTCATCCCGTGCCTGGAAGAAATAAGCGCAGAAGGAACTGCGGCCCTGTACGTGACACATGTTTTCCCCAGATTCGGACTGCCAGCGCGCATTATCAGCGATCGGGACCCCAGATTCGCATCAAAGTTCACCCGCGAACTATGCCGAATACTTGGCATAGAACAGAACATCTCCACCGCGTATCACCCCAGAACTGACGGCCAATCGGAACGAACCAACCAATGGCTAGAACAATACCTAAGGTTTTGGGTCAATGAACGACAGGACGACTGGACACAATATCTACCAATGGCGGAATTCACGCATAACAATTGGCCCAACGAATCAACCAAGGAATCTCCGTTCAACGTCCTCATGGGGTATAACCCACGCGCTGATTGGATCGATCGACCATCCCCCATTCCACAAGTAGCGCTGCGGGCGCAGCAATTCAAAGAGGCTAGAACCCGCGCCCAGGAACTGATGATCAAAGCGCAGCAGGGGTGGATCAAACACAAGGACACCCCAAAATACCAAATCGGGGACCTCGTATGGCTCGAAGGGCGCCACCTACGTACCAACCAGCCAACGGCAAAACTTGCGCCCCGAAGACATGGGCCTTTCCAGATCGTTCAGGTGATGTCCGCAGTCAATTACCGCCTAGAACTTCCCACGCAGTGGAGCATTCACCCAGTATTCCACACGGACCTTCTTACTCCGTACAAAGAAACTCCCACACATGGGCCAAACTACCAGCGCCCGCCACCGGATCTAATCGATGGAGAAGAAGAATACGAGGTCGAGAAGATTCTAGACTCCCGGCGATTCGGCAGGACAAGGAAGTTGCAGTATTTGGTCAAATGGCGCGGATACCCGGACTCGGATAACCAGTGGGTCTCCAAGGATGACGTATTCGCTGACGAGGCAATTCGGGAATTCAAACGTTCAAACCCCGCCAGAGAAGTACATATAAGCGCAGGGAAATCCCAAGAGACGTCCCCATCCCTTTCACCCACTCTTCCACACACTCATGTCCTCATCCCCAGTCCAAGTGCACTATGTCCTCGACGACCTACTCCCAATCTCAGTACAACCTACCCTCATCATTCAAAACGCGCCACCATCACCCCTGTCGCTTCCCCAGTCCATTCACAACGGAGACAGTCGTCCACCTACCCCCTTACCATCCCTCCTTCCTTCACCAACCACTACAAGAGTTGGTACAAGAGATCCTTCGCCGACACACATGTCAACGACCGCGGAGCCCGATACGGACGAGACTCCGGTTCAAGAGGACCGGGACTTCGACCGATACCTATCAGAGGAACATTGCCCTCTACACCAACACCTCACTTACGGCAACCACCTCACCACCACGCACAACGAAACCCCTCCGTTATGCACCACGGACGGGGAACCAATACGTATGCCGAAAGCTGCTCGACCCAAGGTCCGCATCTATCGTGCGGAAGAACACAGTCCGATTTCCCGACGCCAAGTGGAGACTCCTCCACCCGTCGGCTTCCAATTCAACAGGGGAGTACATTATATCCCTTTCCAGATCCGCGATGCTCAAGACCGGCTGCACCCAGCTCGGTATACGCAGCTCATCCTTACGGCGGACCCTTTCGTCCTCGCCTACAGGAGAGGCAGCGACCAGCAGTACGGCAAGCCGGTGCACGCCGCCCCCAACTACGACTACCCCCGAGACACCGCGTACTGCGACGACGACCTGATCTTTTTGGATCAGCGCAGCATCATGCGGGAGTCGGTGGACCGCGCCCTCATGGGCATGAAGGACCTCACGTTGACGGCGGAAGTCCACCGCTATCGCTGCGCCCAGGCAGGGGTGGAAGCGAAGGAGGCCGAACTGGCACGGCTGACAGAGGAGTTGGACAAGATCGCCAGGGTAAGACGCGAGTGCGTGCTGCGCCTCCAACGAGCCAACGCGATCACGCGCATCGAGGCAGAGCGAGACTCCTATCGCCCTGGACTGGAGGCGGGGCAGCAGGTTGCGGCGCAGAGGGAAGCGGTGGTACAGCGGGGTCGAGCTGGGGCTCGACCATAAGAAGGGGGTGATGTTACGTTTCGGATTGATCGGCGCCTCGGGCCGGGAAGTGGACACTGACGTGTCGACTATGACATCGCCGTCAGCAGGATATCGTCATGGACTTGTAGGATCAGTCAGCCGGGTAAGCTCCGGCACATGTGATTGTACGATAACGGATCGGATCTCGGAATGACTCGTAGTGACTCACAACTAGGATAGCTGTACTAGGGTTCACGGTACTTACGCTATTGGCTAGTTAGTATCCAAGCGGCGCTTCAAAGCCCGCGCGTAACTGTATAAGTAGACTAGTGCGAAGACCAAGAACGGCATCTTGGTCTTCTTCCAATACCACTATCTTCTACTCGTCATTACTAAGAGGCTCTCCCCCTCTTAAGTGAGTGTCCGGCATATCCCCTTAGACCAGGGATCCCCGTGACTTACCCTTTGCCTGTCCCTTCGTGGATCAGTGGACTTCCCCGCCGACATCGCAGCATACCAAGTCTTCCTCTATCGTAACGATCGCGTAGCTTCTCCATATCATACCTTCTACATCCTCGACAGTATCACTTGGGCCAACGCCAAGTACATCGATCGGGTTCCATCGGGAGTCCCTCAGCTCGAGGACCTTCACGCATACTTCGGATGCGACGAGAGCCTTCAACCCCATCCCGCCTTCTACGCAAGCACTTTCGCCAACCGCAACTATCGACTCCTTAGGATCGCCACTAGACAAGAGGCCTAAGTCAGGCAGACGTCCGTGGTAGACGTTACACCACCCGACAGTGCTATGGGGGAAGGACCTAAAAATCCTCGTTAATAGGTGCAGACCGTGGACGCGCGTCCGGGGAATACGGGAGTATCTCTCAATACATGGCTCCAACCAGAGCCGGGTGATCAGTAGGTGCTTCCTCTTGATCCAGGTCCTCGTCAACAAAAACGCCTCGCGCTCTACTTGAATTGTTGGGAGGGCGGCCACCTCTGGCCCTCATGCTTTGCGTCTTTAGCTTGCATTCTCGAAGGATGTGGCCTGGGCTACCACAGTATAGACACAACTTGTTCTGGAAACGCCGGTTCCGTTCTTCTTTGGTAAGTTTGCCTTGGAATTTCTCGGGTCGGGATGAAGAAGCGTTGACGTTAACGCTATTGTCTTCGGTCAGGACAGCTCGTCCGAAAGTGGGTCTTCCACTATTGCGCGAAGGGGAGTTTCTTGGAATGGAATCAGCGTATAACTTATATACGCGGTCGAACTCTCTGGCTTTATCTACCAGGTCTTCGAGTGTCGTCGGGAGGGGGGAAATGCCCATAAGTTTCATGTGTAGGGCCGAAGGAATCGCCTTTCTAAAGGCGTGCATCTGAGTTTGTTCGTTCGCGCCGCTTCGTTTGGCATAAGTGGACCAGTCCTGGTACCACTCGTTGAACGGTCGAGTACCCATCTTTAGGGTATACATCAGGTTGGTGGCTTCCAAAGCCGTATGCGCCGGGATGAAATGCTTGTCAAAGTCAGATTTGAACGTAGCCCACGTTCCGAAGGAGACAGCTGCACCCGCAGCTGGGTTCAAGGCCTTGTGTTGCCTATCCTGGGCCCACTCGCCCGCAGAAGTGCCCGCTTTGAAGTAAGTCAGGGCCGCAGATATTTTCTTGTTGTCGGTATCGAAAATCGACTCATTGAGGTGGAAATAATTTTCCAAATTATTCCAGAACGCTGTCGCTTTGTTGGGTCTTCCATCAAAGGGTTCGGGTGCTGCACCAAGGATCTTTGCTGGATTCGCAGCCATGGGAATTATCGCTGGGGGTCTCGGAGGGGAGCGCGAAGGGGATCTCGAAGGGGAACGCGAAGGGATTCTTGGGAGGCGAGGTACTCGAAGCGGAGGCGATCGGGATCGCGGGGGAACCGTTGCTCTGTGCATGAGAGGCGGGGACGGTAGTCTCGGAGGGGAGGTACTTGGAGGGGGGTTTATTGAAGTAGTTGCTATTCGATGAAGTCGGCTGGGACCAGGTGCACTTGGAAGTGGACCAGGGGATACGCGAGGGGAAGAAGGCTGGGAAGCCACTCGAGATACGAGACCGGTAAGTCTTTTAGCGGTGTCGTCAAGGATTCGTGAAACTTCTTCTTGTTCACTATCGGAATCCGGGGCATTGGAAGGGCTCAAAGGGGTTAGCGAACGCTCGCTCTCTGATTGCTCTTCAGAGTCAGAAAACCGAACCGCTCGGTTGTTTCCGTATACCCAACAGGAGTGGGTAAAGGACCAGGATACTCTCTTCTTCTTGAAGGATCTGCAAAGGATAGCCCAATCTAGCTTTCGAACCTTTCGGATGTGGGGAAAGACTTGCTCAAAGTCTTGGACTGTAAGACGCTTCTGGGTAATGACGTGTACCCACGGAAAGTGACCGTCGGGACTAGTGACGGGCTGATCGTTGAAGGTGGCGTAGATGAGATCGTCGACGAGGGAAAAGTAGGGGTCCAGGAAGTACACAGGAATCCGATCTCGTTCGTCAGAGGTGAGCTCTCTTTTCTCACTCATTCACTGGGGTGTCGGTGTAACAGGGAAGTGTTCCACCCGGTCTCGTTCCACGGGTAGAAGACTTGGTACGTGGGGCAGAGGATCGCTCGATCGGGTTGATTCGTCCTTTGCTGGCGGCGAATCCACTGGTATTCTTCGTAAATACCGAAATGGGTCAGAGTAGTTTTACTTCTCCACAAGAAGTTCTGGAAGTTCAACGGGCTTGAGGTAACGTCCCGTGCTCGGGTAAGAGGCGATGCAAGGATTAGAGTCTCTTGCGGATACTGATCGTACTGGAGACGACAGTGATGCTTGAAGACGTCAAGCTCTCGGGGTGTTCTCGTAGGTAGCTGCTCGGAAACGAAAATGGCTTCAGGGAGGTGACAGTGAAGTTCTCGGGGTTGGGTTTCTAGGAAGTGAGCCTCGTCGCTACTTGTCGAATGTTGCCTCGCAACTGGGTTACTCGGGAGGGTCGGATTACTTGATTCGGCTGGGTAGATGCTCGGGTAGACGGGTTCGTTCGGTCTACTTTGGTTGGTCCTTGGGATGACCGGGTCTGGAACTATTGGAATAGTTTCGCGAAGGGGGCGTCGGGGTCCCGTAGGTCTTCTCGGGATTACTGGGGAGTTCTCGTGGGAGGAGATGTGGGAATTTCTTGCTTGGAAGCGGCGATGGGGTGGTCGTAAATGGGATGAAGCCAGGTTGATAGCCCAATTCGTTATGGGTTCCAGGGTGTCAATTTTTACACTCGTAAAAATGCTCGGAATTTAATTTGTAGCTCTACAAATTAAAGTGTTCTACTCCTATCACTGAAGGGTAGGTAGTTAACACTAGGGGCCCAAAGTACTACGCCTTCTGGAGTAGGGGGAGTCTCTGGTCTGTAGCCACAGATGCACACTTCTTGAGTGCACCAGCAAGGACCGTGATTGGTGGTACTTCCCCAATCGTCGCTGGTCGACTGCGTGTTGCTGGTTTCGTCTGTTGCTGGGCTGCTCGCAGGGAGGGATAATCGCGCTAGTAGGCTAAGGGGATCTTGAACACGTCCTACTAGGAGCTCTACAAGCTCGGGGTCGTTGGGGTCTGTGGGAGGGTCTTGGAAGACGCGGGGATTGACCAGGCTTTGGTCCGGGTTTGTCAGGGTGGTTTCCCAGGTAGCTCTACTCCAGGAATACGTGAGCTCGGTTCCTTCGGTGATAACCAAGCGCGCGGGGCCTTCTCTGTCCACTACACGGACTTCACAGAAGTTGATCTGTATTTCTTCGTATGAAAGGCGGAATCGATCGAGGAACCGGATCGAATTTCCCCACTGGAGTTGTCGAATGAAGTAGTCGCGGCGAGGGGGGATGTAATTGAACCAAAGATAGTCGCTCTTTGTCCAAAGAAGGAGTTGATCGGTGACAATGTCAGAGAGGTGCCAGAACAGGAGCTGGTCGTTGCAGGCATCGACAACGGCTGAGAGGTCGTCTACAAAGTCGTTGTAGGTGTCGTGATCCCAAGTCTCTCCAAACTCGAAGAGATTGACTAGATTCTTGAGCACCAAGGGAGGGTCCATCCAGCAGTCAATGCGGGACGACTCGGAAAGTTCGTAATAGGAAGTCGAAGGATAATACCGACGGACTTGTCGGTCTCTGTGGGTGTCGAAGTTCGCACGAGCTCGTCGGACTCGTTCTTCGTCAGTGGGAACGCGAAGGGGGGTTGGAGGCACTTAAACCACTCGGTTTACAGTCCTATTTCAAGGAAATAAACAAAAGAACTTACTCGTCGTGTTGAGTTGAATCACTCGATTCAGGGATCAAGGCAACAAATCTATACCACTAATACTTTATAGTGGTTGAGAGTCGGGAATAGCCGGTACAAAGGAAAAAGGATCGGCCGGGAGTCGTGGAGTAAGACAATGAGACAAGAGAAGGGGGTTGGATCGAATAATATCTTCAAAGAAATAGCCCTGATAGTGGGCAAACACCTGTCTGTTGAAAGCGAAGCGAAGATGTCCGTAAGTAGTAACAACACGTCCGTCCAAAAAGTCCTGAATCTCCAACGTTACCAGGGAGTCAATATAACCAGCTCTGATTATATTGGAGAGGGGCTCAAACGCCGCCCGGAGTCCTTCACGGAAGTCGTATCTCACGCTTCCAAGGGGGAGGTCGACGGAGGGGAGGTCGAAGATTGCCTTCGAACAGACGTAGAGGGCGGGGAAGTCAGGGTGTACGGCGGGGTCGATGAGGCGTGGGAGAAGGGTGTAGACGTGTGGGGGCGGAATACGGAACGGGGAGACGGATGGGAAGGTGTGGGAAGCTCTGACAAGAGCGGACGCGAGGGGGATACGACGGAAGTGCTCACGAAGACTTTCTGAAGCGGGGCGCCAAGACTCGCCTTCAGGGGTGTAGACGGCGATGTATTGGTGAGGGTGGTCCTCCTGACTGTTAATGCACGAGGGGGGGCGGAAGAGGGGAACGGCAGGAGTAATGTTTTCCTGGTTGACGTGGGGGACGAGAGGGGACTGCTCAGCTACGTGCTCGTAGTCGATGGGAGAGTCAGGGGTCGGGACGCGAGGGGGAGGGGATGGAACACGAGGAGGGGCGCTTTCAGGGCGCGGTGACGGCGAGGGCTCGGAAGGGGGGTCAGGGTACACCAACTCTGGTGTCTGGGCGCGAAGGGGAACGGAACGGACTGCTACTTGTGTCCGGATATCAAACTCCTCGTACTCAAGAGGAGTCGCAGGGCGGGGGGCGACGGGGCGAGGGGTGTCAATACGAGCAGAAGGGGGGCGAGTGATGGGCGATGGGAGCCCAGAGAGGGGTTCACCGAAGATGTCGGTGAGGACATACTCGTATTGTAGGCCTGAGGTGGACGAGCCTTGTTCGAACTCTTGAACAAAGGCGGAGGGGGATGCGAGGGGTGTGAGGGGCGATGGGAGACGAAGGGGAGGGGTGGTGTCGATGGGAGGCGACGGAGGGCGGGGAGTAGCGGTGGAACGAAGGGAAGAGTGACGACGAGGGGGGCGAGGGTATTGGTGGTCGTTTTCCTCGAAATACGACCCAGAATCTCCGTCCCACTGACCAAACTGTGAGAAGTCGTAGTCGTAGTCAGACACTGGGAACACCCGGGGTCAGGTCTAATTGGGTTAGACTGTCCAAGTGTGATGACTCACTGTGTAACGTTCCACCGGACGTTCCTTCTTGTACTGCGGACAAGGCTTTCGGGACGACCCAACGATCACCGGGATATGTCGAAGTCACGTGCTCGATCTTGTACTAGCTCGCAAACGAGGCGTAATAGAGTTGCCCAAAGGATGCAACAGGCAATGAAGAGAGCAAGTCGAAGTTGATAAGATTGAATGGTTGGCAAGACAGCACAACCAAGGGAGAATGACGCAGCACGTTCCTCGAACGGCGAGAGTAGAGCGGAAAAGAAAGGATAGGGGCCTTGCGGTAATCCCTCAGCTAAGGACGATTCAAGAGATGTATAGGCACCAAAGGTAGCTAACAGCACACAACTGGCAGGACAGCGCAGAAGTGGCACTACAGTGGGTGGTATAATCCAAGAAGTCAAGCTTAGGTCTTCAGCGACCATAAGCCCCAGTCTATATACATGTCCAAGGAGGTTTGAACCCCAGCTTGGAACTCCGAAACCCTAATATCCGGATCCTAGGAATGAGTCACAAACGAGTCAGAGATAACAATCGACCAATGGCAGTAAGGCGCAAAGGTATGAGTCAGAGATAAGCATCCGCAGCTGTATGAGCGCTGCTTCCATCCAATCAGAACGCAAACGTGTACAATCCATCAGAATCAAGGCACAATCGATCAGGCACATACGAGTCATCACAAACACGAGGCAGTCGAGACCGGTCCAGGCACAAGCTCATCTGGACCCTTCTGGTGCGAGTCTAGCCAGGTCACGTGCCAGGGTCACGTGACGGGCGTTTGACGTAAGATCACGTGATCTACTCCCAGTATTCTTGAGCGAATCCGTGGTAGTTGGGAAAGTCACGTGACTTAGCTGGTTGTTGGGTAGTCCACGCCCCATATCCCATAACTACAACTTCTTCTTCGGCTTTTTCAGCACGTGATCGCTTCACGGCAGTGTTCCGAGGTCGTGCAGGGGTGTTCGGGGGACCAGTTACGGGCGAAACCGTAACATTACCCTCTCTTCTGAAACAACGCCCACGTTGTCGTAGGACGTTTTCGGTGGTGTCCATGGCGGGGTGGTAGGAAATGTCGCGTTTGAGGAGTTCGCCAGCTATCTTATTAGCGGCGCGGTCGAGTTTTTGAACTTTGAAGCCTTCGTTCTTCTTCTTGGCTTCTTGCAGGGCGTGTTCCGTTGCCCGCAGTCTTCGTTCCAGGGAGTCGATGGTTTCCTGAGGTTTTCCTTCCTCGATCTTCTTCTTGACCCAGGAGCTCCAGTCGTCGTATCGTTTGACGAGCTTGGCATCCTGGTTGCGGTAGGCGGCGGCGCGACTGATAGAAAGGTCTTCCCATAGACTGACCAGCTGATCTTCACTCAGCGGTACGGGAGACGGGTGTTGTATCGGCTTAAAGCCAACGTCAGATATCGGGGACGGCAAAGGAGTAGCAGCACGTCTCTCTGGTGTACGGGGCAGCACGACCGTTGTCGGCGCATGTCTTGTGGTTGGGGCATAGGTAGCTCTGTCGCTTGCGTAGACGGTCTTGACGGTGTGGGATCTTCCGCGATTATCAGCTCGCGGCGGAACAGCGCGCGGCATCGAGGAAGTCCTTCGGTTATCAGCTCGCGGCAAGTCAGCGCACGGCACCGAATCGTCGTCGTTGTAGTCTTCCATCCATGACCGGTGTCGGGGTGAATCCTGATTTGGGCAATTCCTCCGAGTATGTCCGGTCTGCCAGCAATGGTGGCACTTAGCTTTAGCTTGGGCTCGCGCCCTTCCAGCGGTTAGGTCCATGGCGTCGGGGTTGCTTTGGTAAGCAAACCATCCAGTGTTCTTGGCAGCACGCGCCTCTTGCGCGGCATCGGCTTCAGCACTCCCCCAGGAGGCAGGTGTCGGGTCAGGAGGTGGCGGGGTATAGAATGTTTCGGGTCCATCCCATGTTGCAGCCGGTGTCGTAAAAGTGTTTGGACCGTCCCATGCTTGTTGCTCTTGCAGGGTGTCCACGATGTAGTCGACGGCTTCCGGGTTTTGATCGTATAGATCCCAGGTTGCCTCTACCAATTCTTGTACTTGCGGTGTCAGCACGCTCTTTTTAGCGGCCCGCTTCTTCCCCTTCGAGGTTCGCTCCTTATCAGCACGCGTCCTGCGCGGCAGAGGTACCCTCTCTTCAGGTTCCTTGACGTCGTACGCTGTCTCGTAGTAGTCGTCGACCAAGTCTTCCTGACTGTATTCTTCGACGTATTCTTCAGCCTCGTCAGGCGATTCTTCTTCTGTTGCTTTGTCATCTGCAAACAGAGAGGGGGGAGGAGACACTTCCCAATCGTTAAGATGTCCCTCACGACGGTTGCCAACAGGAAAATCGTAGCCTGGGTCGCGTTCGTCTTCCGGGTCTTCAGCACCGGGTACGTCTTCGTCGTATTCTTCTCTCACATCGTCACGCGGCACAAATTCGTCCATGAATCTCCCGATTACGTCTTCGAGGAGCATGTCGTCGTCGTCATCCATGCCCTCCTCGCGCCATTGTTCGATCTTATAGATCATATCGCGGGCCCAGCGATCAACTGGCGGTCGGATCAGGGACAGGAATATTGTCGTATACTGGTATTGCGAGAATTGGGGACTTAGCTGGTATCGCCATTCGTCCCACGCTTTAACAAATCCGTCGGCTTCCTCAGGGTCGCCTTCGAATAACACCGGCAGAGCAGCGCGGTCTTCGGAGCGTCCGTAGATGACCTCCGGCTCGTAGTACTCGTCTTCAGCCACTGGGTCAGGGTTGGCATCCCTTTCTTCATCGTTGTCATCAGCCACTGTTTGGGAGTTGGCCTCTCCATCTTCTTTGGCAGCCACTTCTTCGGAGTTGGCATCTCCCTGATCGGCATCCTCAGCGAGGATTTCTTCAGCACGACCCGTTGCGCCCATGCGCAGCTCTTCTTCCGATTCCGTTTCAGACTGTTCGTCGTCCTCCTCGGCAAGGTCAGCGCGAGCGAGGTCAGAGGGAAGGAATAGACGTCTCTTGGGTTCCTCTACAGCACGAGGGAATTCTTCGTCCTCGGCAGGACCGTACTCTTCGTCCTCCTCGTACTCGTATTCCGAGGGGTGTTGTTCTTGATGGCGCGCCGATATGGCATAGCGCAGTTCTTGTCTTTCTTGAGACTCCTGTTCTTCAGCACAGCTCTCATAGCCGGCACAGAGGTCTTCGTCGTCGTTGACGTAGTTCTCCAAAATAGCGTATCGTGACATATTGGTGACGGAAGGGTAGAAGAAGCTTGACTTAATGTAACGTTCCACCGGACGTTCCTTCTTGTACTGCGGACAAGGCTTTCGGGACGACCCAACGATCACCGGGATATGTCGAAGTCACGTGCTCGATCTTGTACTAGCTCGCAAACGAGGCGTAATAGAGTTGCCCAAAGGATGCAACAGGCAATGAAGAGAGCAAGTCGAAGTTGATAAGATTGAATGGTTGGCAAGACAGCACAACCAAGGGAGAATGACGCAGCACGTTCCTCGAACGGCGAGAGTAGAGCGGAAAAGAAAGGATAGGGGCCTTGCGGTAATCCCTCAGCTAAGGACGATTCAAGAGATGTATAGGCACCAAAGGTAGCTAACAGCACACAACTGGCAGGACAGCGCAGAAGTGGCACTACAGTGGGTGGTATAATCCAAGAAGTCAAGCTTAGGTCTTCAGCGACCATAAGCCCCAGTCTATATACATGTCCAAGGAGGTTTGAACCCCAGCTTGGAACTCCGAAACCCTAATATCCGGATCCTAGGAATGAGTCACAAACGAGTCAGAGATAACAATCGACCAATGGCAGTAAGGCGCAAAGGTATGAGTCAGAGATAAGCATCCGCAGCTGTATGAGCGCTGCTTCCATCCAATCAGAACGCAAACGTGTACAATCCATCAGAATCAAGGCACAATCGATCAGGCACATACGAGTCATCACAAACACGAGGCAGTCGAGACCGGTCCAGGCACAAGCTCATCTGGACCCTTCTGGTGCGAGTCTAGCCAGGTCACGTGCCAGGGTCACGTGACGGGCGTTTGACGTAAGATCACGTGATCTACTCCCAGTATTCTTGAGCGAATCCGTGGTAGTTGGGAAAGTCACGTGACTTAGCTGGTTGTTGGGTAGTCCACGCCCCATATCCCATAACTACAACTTCTTCTTCGGCTTTTTCAGCACGTGATCGCTTCACGGCAGTGTTCCGAGGTCGTGCAGGGGTGTTCGGGGGACCAGTTACGGGCGAAACCGTAACATTACCCTCTCTTCTGAAACAACGCCCACGTTGTCGTAGGACGTTTTCGGTGGTGTCCATGGCGGGGTGGTAGGAAATGTCGCGTTTGAGGAGTTCGCCAGCTATCTTATTAGCGGCGCGGTCGAGTTTTTGAACTTTGAAGCCTTCGTTCTTCTTCTTGGCTTCTTGCAGGGCGTGTTCCGTTGCCCGCAGTCTTCGTTCCAGGGAGTCGATGGTTTCCTGAGGTTTTCCTTCCTCGATCTTCTTCTTGACCCAGGAGCTCCAGTCGTCGTATCGTTTGACGAGCTTGGCATCCTGGTTGCGGTAGGCGGCGGCGCGACTGATAGAAAGGTCTTCCCATAGACTGACCAGCTGATCTTCACTCAGCGGTACGGGAGACGGGTGTTGTATCGGCTTAAAGCCAACGTCAGATATCGGGGACGGCAAAGGAGTAGCAGCACGTCTCTCTGGTGTACGGGGCAG
Organism: Lactarius akahatsu; assembly: GCA_021524915.1. Taxonomy (NCBI): domain Eukaryota; kingdom Fungi; phylum Basidiomycota; class Agaricomycetes; order Russulales; family Russulaceae; genus Lactarius; species Lactarius akahatsu. Next base: position 1,466 of record JAKELL010000571.1, on the reverse strand, counting down.
CACGACCGTTGTCGGCGCATGTCTTGTGGTTGGGGCATAGGTAGCTCTGTCGCTTGCGTAGACGGTCTTGACGGTGTGGGATCTTCCGCGATTATCAGCTCGCGGCGGAACAGCGCGCGGCATCGAGGAAGTCCTTCGGTTATCAGCTCGCGGCAAGTCAGCGCACGGCACCGAATCGTCGTCGTTGTAGTCTTCCATCCATGACCGGTGTCGGGGTGAATCCTGATTTGGGCAATTCCTCCGAGTATGTCCGGTCTGCCAGCAATGGTGGCACTTAGCTTTAGCTTGGGCTCGCGCCCTTCCAGCGGTTAGGTCCATGGCGTCGGGGTTGCTTTGGTAAGCAAACCATCCAGTGTTCTTGGCAGCACGCGCCTCTTGCGCGGCATCGGCTTCAGCACTCCCCCAGGAGGCAGGTGTCGGGTCAGGAGGTGGCGGGGTATAGAATGTTTCGGGTCCATCCCATGTTGCAGCCGGTGTCGTAAAAGTGTTTGGACCGTCCCATGCTTGTTGCTCTTGCAGGGTGTCCACGATGTAGTCGACGGCTTCCGGGTTTTGATCGTATAGATCCCAGGTTGCCTCTACCAATTCTTGTACTTGCGGTGTCAGCACGCTCTTTTTAGCGGCCCGCTTCTTCCCCTTCGAGGTTCGCTCCTTATCAGCACGCGTCCTGCGCGGCAGAGGTACCCTCTCTTCAGGTTCCTTGACGTCGTACGCTGTCTCGTAGTAGTCGTCGACCAAGTCTTCCTGACTGTATTCTTCGACGTATTCTTCAGCCTCGTCAGGCGATTCTTCTTCTGTTGCTTTGTCATCTGCAAACAGAGAGGGGGGAGGAGACACTTCCCAATCGTTAAGATGTCCCTCACGACGGTTGCCAACAGGAAAATCGTAGCCTGGGTCGCGTTCGTCTTCCGGGTCTTCAGCACCGGGTACGTCTTCGTCGTATTCTTCTCTCACATCGTCACGCGGCACAAATTCGTCCATGAATCTCCCGATTACGTCTTCGAGGAGCATGTCGTCGTCGTCATCCATGCCCTCCTCGCGCCATTGTTCGATCTTATAGATCATATCGCGGGCCCAGCGATCAACTGGCGGTCGGATCAGGGACAGGAATATTGTCGTATACTGGTATTGCGAGAATTGGGGACTTAGCTGGTATCGCCATTCGTCCCACGCTTTAACAAATCCGTCGGCTTCCTCAGGGTCGCCTTCGAATAACACCGGCAGAGCAGCGCGGTCTTCGGAGCGTCCGTAGATGACCTCCGGCTCGTAGTACTCGTCTTCAGCCACTGGGTCAGGGTTGGCATCCCTTTCTTCATCGTTGTCATCAGCCACTGTTTGGGAGTTGGCCTCTCCATCTTCTTTGGCAGCCACTTCTTCGGAGTTGGCATCTCCCTGATCGGCATCCTCAGCGAGGATTCTTCAGCACGACCCGTTGCGCCCATGCGCAGCTCTTCTTCCGATTCCGT